>CATIWQ010211240.1:0-15463 GCA_949673415.1 Euphorbia schlechtendalii
CTTGAGGACAAGGAAAATTTTAAGTGTGGGGGTATGATAAATGTATAATTACACTTATTATCGTTATTATTTTACACACTAAACACGATATTTTAAGTCATTTTTATACTTCATATAAAAGATTTCACGTGGTATGTAGTTGTTTTTTATGCAAATGCAGATACTAGGTAAATCTTAAGAGTAAAATGATCTAAAGTGGAATTCTATGAAAAAATATCGAAAAAGGTGCAAAACGATGTATGAAACTCAAAGATTTGGCTTAAGATCGAAGTTGTCAAAGATTGGTGAAGTTGCAAGGAGAATTCTGAAGAAAATGCATTTCACGGTCACGATAACAATTTACGGTCGTGACTTATTCTTCATCAGAAGAAAATTCTGTGAATCAAAGATTCATGGTCACGACATGTATATTGCAGTCGTGACTTGGACTGTTTTCTGGTTTTATCTTCTTAACTACCAACCGCCAGATAAGCATGATCAACCACCATCAACTACCAACGAAAAGACACTTATCTAAAGTCAATCAATCATAAAAAGGTGCGTATCCATTGCGGATTAAATCAAAGCTTCTCAACCTATCACAATGAAGAGATGCAATCTTTCACCAATGGATACAACCCTTCATTTGGATAGATGCAACCCTTCGAACTCTATAAATAGGGCTCTAAACTTCAAAAATTTCGTGCATCACAGCGTGGGCAACCAGAGAGGGAAAATGTTAGAGTGCATGAGTGAAATATAGTGTGTATAGATAGAGAATTCGCTAGGTTCATAAGTGTTAGCTAGAAAATGTTTAAGTGATTCGAATCCTTATTTCGATCACTAGATTTCTCTATATTCTCGAGCAATTATTGTATAAGTGGACTTGCAAATCACTTATCAATAAAATATTTCATTTTTCAATATTCGTTTGTTCAATATTCACAAAGTATAGCATCCTAGCGGAGGTTCTGTATGAGCCGAGATCGAATTCAAAGTAGACGCAGGAATTGCGAGAATTGATGACTCCCATTAAAGAGTGGATACAGTTTGATCAACTTTAGCTTTCACTTGCATACCTTACAACTTTGCTTTACTTTCTGCTTATACTTTCTATTTCGAAGTTTATGATATGTCTATGTGTCATAATGTGTATTTCGTGTTAAGTCTTTTATGTTAATCAAGTTATATGCATTGGAGTTAATTTTAAGAGTAGTTTCGAGGTTAACAATATCGTTTATAATCACTGGATCTGTGATATAACGCTATTTAGTGAGCCAATATTTTTGGAATGGTAACTTGCTAATTGTGGCTATGTGAGAGCGGCCCGTACTAAGCATAGTTTTGACGTTGTCCAGGTTTATATAATCATCTTAACTCATTTGCGCTAGGTTTAGAAAAGTCATTTCATGTGTTGCTCTACGGTGAATAATTGAACATCTGAGTATTTAGAACCGAGTCTGTTAGATTAGTTTAGTGAATCGTAAAATATTTGTTGAACTTGCATGCTTTCTCTGCTATCCTTATTTCGTAGGGAAAATCTATATATTTAGATTCTCTAATCGTAAAATATCAAAATTATTTTATTTTTTTTATTTTATCTTCCTTGTTGATCTTTAGAGCTAGTCCTTCCCTATGGGATCGATATCTTTTAAAACTACATTGCAACTATATACTTGCATTTATCATCATTTTTCTATTTAGATAAGGGGTATTGACAACACCTATATTTTACGTGAACAAGTTTTTGGCGCCATTAATATATAACCGAATCTTGTGAATAAACTATTAAACTTATCAGTCGAAAAGTGGTGAACAAATTGCAAAGATGGGACATATGAATCTTTTATCAAGCTCAGTAACCAGATAATGAACGAAATAGGAACTAAAATCAGTAGAATCTAAAGTGATCATGGACATGATCGAGAATTTTCGTTTCGTAGAATTCTATTCAGCGCATAGAATTGACCACAACTTCTCTTTTCCCGATATGCCTCAACAAAATGGGGTTGTAGAAACAAGAATAGATCTATAGTTGAAATGGTGCGATCCATGCTGAGTGATAACAATCTACCCAAGTACTTTTGGGGAGAAGCTATTCACACAGCTTGTTATATCTTGAATCAGGTTTTAATTCGCCTAATTCTGGAGAAAACACCCCATGAACTTTGGCAAGGGCGCAAGCCTAAGATTGGTAATCTCATATCATTTAGCTGTAAGTGCTTTATTCTCAACACCAAGGAGCAATTAGGTAAGTTTGATCCTAAGTCTGATAAAGGTATCTTTCTGGGATACTTAACTAATAGCAGTGCATATAGAATATATGTCAAAAGAACCAACCTATCAGAGGAGTCTGTGCTTGTAGATTTCGATGAAACTAACACTGCAGATAGATATCCATCTTATGAAGATGAAAGAGTACCCTAGCAAGCAGATCCACTTAGTATGCCACTCTCTGTGCTGCCCAACCCAGCGCAAGAACCTGATGCTGAGGAAGTCAAAGATTATGATGATATTTCAATCAACTTCAATGATGGCGAAGATCAACCACCACCTCAGCAACCCATTGTCAAATCCTCCAGTAGTTGATCCGAGTCTTCCAAGAGAGATTAGAGTTCATCGTAACCATCTGCTAGATAGCATAGTTGATGATGTTGATAATCCAGTGATGATGCAAGGTCATCTCAGCAGGATGATGAGTCATCCTACCTTCATTTCATTGATTGAACCTAAGAAGTTTGAAGATGTAGAAGGAGATGATTATTGGATGATCACAATGCAATATGAGCTGGATCAGTTCAAGCACAATGATGTTTGGGATCTAGTTCCTAAGCCCAAAGGGAAATCAATCATTGTACCAAATGGGTTTTTAAGAACAAGCTTGTTAAAGATGGCTCTGTTGTCAGGAATAAAGCTAGGCTTGTTGCTCAAGGCTACAATTAACAAGAAGGCATCGATTATGATGAAACTTATGCTCTAGTAGCCCAATTTAAAGCAATTTGAATTCTGTGTGCTTTCGTATCCCACATGAACTTCAAATTATCTCAAATGGATGTCAAGAATGCATTCCTGAATTGATTCATTCAAGAAGAAGTGTATATCGGCCAGCCTCCTGGCTTTGAAGATCCGAAGAATCCTGAGCATGTCTTCAATTTGAAGAAAGCTCTCTATGGATTGAAGTAGGCTCTTAGAAGAGGCTGACCAATTTCTTGATAAGCAAATGCTATGAAAGAGGAAAAGAAAATACAACTCTATTTATCAAGCAAAGAAAAGAAGATGTGTTGCTAGTCCAAATTTATGTTGATGATATCATATCTGGAGCAATTGATGAGAAGCTGTGTAAGGAATTCAACAAATAGATGAAAAGCGTGTTTGAAATGTCTATGATGGGAGAGCTCAACTTTTTCCTTGGTCTACAAATCAAGCAGACTGAAAATGGAATTTTCACTAGTCAAGCTAAATATGCTAGAGAAGTCCTGAAGAAGTTTGACATGGAGCATTCAAAGCCAATGTCCACTCCCATGGCCATTGATATTATCTTGAGTAAAGATGAAGCTGGTAAACCTATGGACAACAAGTTTTACAGAGGAATTATTGGTTCTCTTCTTTATCTCACAACTAGTAAGCGTGAAATTCAGTATGTTGTGTGCTACTGTCCTCGTTATCAAGCTGATCCTAGGGAATCTCACTTATCAACTGTTAAGAGAATTCTCAGGTGCTTGTAAGGCTCGATTAAAGCAGGTCTGTGGTATCCTAGTAGCTAAGATTTCACTCCTAGGGGAATTATAGATGCTGATTATGGAAGAGACAAGCTCGACAGGAAAAGTACAATAGGAGGATGTCATTTCCTTGGAGAATGTCTTATCTCATGGTACAGCAAGAAGCAGAAGCTGAGTATATGGTCATAGGAAGTTGCGTAGCGCAACTACTATGGATTAAGCAATAACTAGAAGATTATGGTATAAATTCAAATTACATCAAAGTTATGTGTGATAACAAGAGCACAATTGACCTATCCCAAAATCCAGTTCAGCATGTCAATATCAGACATCACTTTATTAAAGATCATGTGCTAAGAGGAGATGTCAAGCTGGAGTATGTTCCTTCAAAAGAACAGTGCGTTGATATCTTCACCAAACCACTGCCAAAGGAGCAATTCAGTGTTCAAAGGTAGTTAATAGGAATGGCAAATCTACGTTGAAGAAGAAGGAAGATGAAAATCTCAAAAATTTAGCTAAGTGTTGGAGATCAAGCCTTGAGAAGACACGTGGATAACACCATCTAATTTTTTAAAGAAACGGCATGAGGAATAGTTTCACGGTTAAAATCAAATTCTACGTTTTCAAAAAGATATGCATTTGAAGCGAAAACGTTTTTCTCAAAACTCACCGTTTTACTGAGGCAGTTAATCAAATGCCAATCTCAGCGTTAATTTTCATCTTGAGCTGTGGAAGGGCCACGTACCCTTGAGAGATTTTAGTTATCTATAAAAGCTGAATAGTTGAAGAGAGAGGTTCACTTGCTTTCTGCGAATTTGAATCATCAAAGCATTCTAACCCTAATTTCTTTTCTCTCATAATTCTCTTGAATCTTTCTCAAATGGCTATTACTAGGACCACATTCAGACTCAAGAACACAACTTTGAAAATCATGGTGAACACTAAAGGAAAAATCAAGAACCTAACTTTGGATGAAGGCACCCTCTTCACAAAGGTGGATTAGGCTGATAACTTGGAGTTTAGAGCGGTCTACGAGGTAGACTATAATGGATTACTGCAGAATAGAATCATGCACCGAATCATCAAGCAGCAACACCTCAATTCCTTTCTGAAGATGGAAGGACCAACCATCACAGGACTCTTCAAAGCATTCTACTCCAACCTCTACACCATCCAGGGGTATAATGATGTGTTGATGATGAAGTTTAGGGGCAAATCAACTCTAATTTGCTCGCAGGAGCATCCTCAACATGCCTACCAGAGGTACTCAGCTTTGAAAAACTGGAGATGAAGATGCCATAGTTATTCCAGAGGATTGAGAGCTCCCCTCAAACTATGTATCGGGAGAGATAGTAGCAAGCGGAATGAGCTAGACCGCTACAGCTTACCATGAGCTGGTGGTGAAGCTGCTGCTACCAAAAACTGGGTCTGTGACTAGCTCCACCTATTTCGAAAGGTGTGTGGTCTACCATATGGTAGAGGGTAAGAAATTTAACTGGCCAGTGTTGATTCTTCACCATTTGACCAAGCTAACTACTCTCTATCATTATGCTTACCTTATAACCGAGTTGATGAGGGCAGTGAAAGTGAACATTGCTTAGTTTTTGGGGGAAGTCTGGTGACACAATCTTGCTTGTGAAGAAGAGATTTGATATGGCTCACTTCAGCAAGCTGGTTCACAACTAGGTACATACTAGGTACAAAAAAAGTGAAAGTTTAAGTGCTTATAGATAGTAGTACCGGTGGACATCCCAAAGGAGGAAGAAGATGGTTTTATGGTGGACTTCAAGGATAATGGTGACTCAGACAAGTTATCTATCTTCAGTATCCTACAGAAAGTCACCACCATCGCCTCCTCTCCCAAGCAGAAGGCTTCTTCCTCTAAGGTCAAGGGGAAGAGCCCTACCAAATACAAAGCTAATGAGGCCCCTGCTTAGGCCCAGCGTCAAAGGAGGAAGATGAAGGCCAAAACCCGCACCCAAAGAGAATCAGAGGCCAAACTTCATGTTGAGCAGTAGGCGAAGGAAAAAGAAGATGCGACTAAGGTTGATGAGTCCCTGCACCAAAGGAAGCGCAAAATTGTATTCTCAAAAGAAACTAAGGAGTAGGGTGAGGCCAAGAAGTCTAGAGATGAGGACACTCTAATTCCTAACACTGCTACTGAAGTATAAGACATTTTTGACAAAGTTAAGGGCACTCAGTGTAAGCGTTCTGCCACCAACAGGCCCCTGTAAAAGAATGTGCAGGTGGTGAGCAGCGAGGAAGATGTTGGAGACACCTTTTCCCTCCATCAGGAAGAGTCTGATCTTCCTGATCCCAACATCTCCTTACCTTCTTTCACTCAAACTGAGGAACCGTCTACTCAATTAGAGCAACCTCAAGCTGGTCCATCTTTGGACCAAACAGCTAACCCAGAGGTTCTTATAAATTCTACCCCCAGTTCTTCTGTAAATCCTCACACCTCTTCTCTTGTAAATTCTCCAAAACCCCCAATTTCTACTCCTATAGATATTGAAACATAGAATTTAAATTCTCCTTCCTCCTTCAAATACTGTAAATTCCCCTTTTCACATTCCTTCCTCTCTTATCAATAACCAAAATTCTCCCATTCATATTTCCTCTCCTACAAAAAGCCATGATGCCTTCCCTCCGAATTCTTCACAAGTAAATAATACTCCTACCCCTTCTTCTCCTGTACAAACTCAAACACAAACCATTTCTTGTACGACCCTTGTACCTTCTATTCCACTCAAAATCAAAACCATTTCCTATACTTCTTCAATTGTACATTCATCTAAACCTACCTCTTCTTCAAACCCACCTTCTACCCCTCTGGTTAGAGAAGTTTCTAACACTGAGAACTTTGCTCAGCATGGGAAAAGCAAGTGGTTAGAATACTGAGGCAAATTTTATAGCCCAGGATGTATCTGAACCCAACAGAGAGCCAGTTCGTGAGAACTTGGCTTATTCATCTATCTTGCCAGAGATTAAAGAGTTAGCGAGGAAGAAATTCCCTGTGCTCAAAACTAATGCTGAGTTAGATGGAGCAGTAAGCAATTTGCTACTCACTTAAGATTTGACAGGCTTATCCTCTAAAACCAAGGTAAAATTGCCCAAGTTCGAACATCATACAAGTATACCAACTAAATCTATCTACTTCGAGGAGTTTGAAAAGATTCAAGGCAGCTTGTTTATTATTCAAAATCACTTGGCAAAAGAGAGTGCCAAGAGCTTGGTGGATAAGATAGCTCTAATCTTAACCGATTTGACGAATTTGGCAGCTCAGCTTGGGGCAGCAATCATCTCTATCCCGACATCTACCACAATGGCTAACGGTGTTGCAAGAAAGATTAAGGGTAGTGTGGATGATGCTACCGAGAAGCTGAGTCTCTTGAGTACCAACATGGCAACTCAAGTGACATAGATCCATAAACTTGGTGAAGAGCAGGCCAAAATAAAGAAGCTCTCTGATCGCCGAATTGAGAATGTCCTCAAGGGGGTAGAAACTACAAAGGACATTGGCCATAGCATCGCTAAGCTATTAGAGACCCAATCAAAGTTCTTGTTGAACCATGACAATAAGCAAGATCAAATGATAAAGCTATTGATAGATATCTCCGCAAAAATGGAGAAGGCTCCTGTAATCAACCTTGACTTTCTCCACACCAAACTGGACTCTATCCAAAGAGAAGTCGGCAAGAACACAGACAACAAGATCTCCTCCTCGCAAAAATTTCTTATCACTGCAATGGGGAAGATCTTTCTAGATATGCCAACTCTAAGCTTGCCGCCTACTAAATCTCGATGTCCTGAGACTGGTATGACCATTCATACCAAACTGAATATCATCAAGTCGAAGGTAGAAGCCCTGTAGAAGAACGTTGGTACTCTGATGAGAATGGGCGAATTGGACGCTAAAGACATTGATTACACTATGAAGTGTATTTCATCTATTGGACACAAAGTTCTTGACATAGAAGAGCAACTGAAGATCGCACTGACTACAACAGACTTCAAAGCCTTACTCCAATACTTTCAACAATTTGTGTGTTAATGGTTTGACCAAATTGCGCACCTCTCCAAATGTCACCATCTTCTCCTCAGCGAACTTAACGATCAAGAATTTCTATCTTCTAAGGGTAAAGAGCAGCTGGAGCAAGAGATTCCCCTCAAATTATTGGTTAATAAGAAAACTTCCAAGTTGCCCTCGAAGCTTTTAACCTCAACCTTGAACAAATTGTGCAAGGTCAGATAGCAAAGGGGGAGAAGATAGCTGAAGATGCTCTCTGAATGGTAAATCTAAACAAGGGAATTCTTCCAAGCCATCCTTATCCTCCACCTCCTCAACACAAGGGAGTCTTACATAACTTTCCAAGTATTCCTGATATCTACTTATTCAATTAAATTCAACCTGGTTTGCTATCTGTCCAAAATAGGGGAGATTGTAGAACCTAAGTTAATGGTACTTCACAGTACTTAAACTTTTTGGAAATAGCAAACTGACTAGGATAGTGAAATTAATTGAGTACTAAGTATACTCTTAATTAATGAAGCTGACTTAAGTTGTTTGAGGAAAAATAACTCAGTTTGCTGAGCAATCAATTAAGTTATGGCTTAGAGTAGAAAAAGCTAAGTCTGTGCTGAGTACTACGTAGTTTAGAAGAATATCAACTCAACTGTGTTGAGTTAGCTTTTAATAATTAAAAGTTGAGTTCATTAGAGAATTACATGAAACCTGTGCTACTAAAGTCTTCTGTGAGAAACAGGATATTCCTTCGATGCTTTTCAAGTTAAAAAGCTTTGAAATTAATGTTAATTTCCATTGGTCCTCACAATTCATAAACGTGTCAGTACGGAATGTTAGAGATTCCTCACTAAAGTCCAAGATAAAAGAATCCTCTGACATGCGTCATTTTCTCTATGTCACCGCGCGTCTCTGCAAACATCAGTAATATCAACCAATTACAAGATTCCATGTTGCATTTCACGCACCTCTCTCTCAATCCGATTTGCTTGAAGACAAATGATAATTTCTCAACGGGATTTTATCACGCCTCAACGTTCAAATTTTTATCTCTAAACGTCCTGGAATCTGTCTCCAATGGGAAGATTCGAAAGATATGAAGAGAAAAGAAATTGAAGAACTGCAAGAATGAAAAGTTTTCAACAGCTACTTCGCAAAGCTTCAAGTATAAATAGAAGATAGAAGCAGACGTTCAAACTTGGTGAATCACCTCGAATTTCTTTAAGAGATGAAACTCTGCGCAATTACTCACAACTTCAAGAAGTTCCACTTTCAAGCAATCAACAAACAACAATTTCAAATCCGTTTGTAATAGAGAGAATCAATTACTTAGATTTAACGTTTTATAAGTTGAATTTAGTTCACACTTTCATTTCTAATCTGAGTGTCAATTTGGGAAGGGTACCCAAACTGAGTTGAGTGGTAGTTAGAAAGAAAGGTACTTTCTGCAAAATTGTGTCTACCCGCTGTAAAGGCTGCTCCGCCTAAGTAAGGAACGAACACTAGTGGATTAAAGCTTGGAGAAGGAATCCGGGGATTGGAGGTAGCCTCGGGGCCGAACCAGGATAAAGTCAGGTGTTGAAGTTTTGAACTTAAGCTTTAGCTTTTAACGCGTACTACTCATTCATCATTCTTTCTATCGTTAAGTATTTTTGCTTGAAAAATCGATCGGAGCTGAGTAAATTACTTCAGCAAGAGATTGAAGATAAACTATGCCAACGAAGCTGAGCAACTTATACATTTTTAGATCAACTCATCACGCACAACTCAACACACATTTAAAAACTCAACTTGGTTAAATAATTTTCATAAATCTTAAAAGTAACCAAGGTTCACATTCACCCCCTCTCTGCGATTGTTTACAAGCTGTCTAAGGACCAACATAAAGAACTCTTCAAATTTAGTCTAATGAGAAAATCCAGCCAAAAAGGCATTTATATAGCTAGGGTTACAAGATTGATCTCAGCCATTCAAATCAACACAAAAGCAATGAATGATATTGCACCGGTCCAAGATTACAGCTTCACAGGTTGGGTTGAATCAATGAGAATTGGTTGATAGGCCGAAACACCAAGCTTTAATGGACTTCATTCATAATGGGCCCAGAGCTACTTTGAAGACCAATGTCACTCCACAATGAGAATTGGTTGATACTCTTTTTAACATTCTTCAGCGTAAATGTATAACATATCTACATAATTATAAATTTTTTAATTTTATATAGGTTTACAAACTTAATTATCAAAATACAACTCTGTTATTTATCAACGGTGTTGGAAAAAACAACGGCAAAATTAAAATAAATATAAATCATCTTCAATCCCGGTTTTCATCTCTTGGAAGTGGAGGTGCCAAATTTGTGGTCTTACTTATCTCATAGATTTTTCTGGACTTTACCTTCAATCAAAACAACAAATTTGATCAATAATATATAGTCATACAAAAATACTATAGTGAAAAATATATAAAACAAGTTAAGGAAGCTTAAACACTCGATAAGTTGAGTAATGCTAGGAACTGTCTTTAAAGGATACTTGGTAGTTCCTCACAGGATTAAACAACTTCTTTACTCTCGACTTGAAAGTGAAAACAGGAACAGAGATGCAATATCATATCTTAAAAAACTCAAAGGAGACTTTTTATACTTCAATCACACAAAATTCGGCTCAAACATTAGAATAAAAATAAAAGTTTTGTGCCTCTCTAAAAATGTCACACGTTCACCCCAAAGGAAAAAGAATCAATCATTTATATGTTTTTTTAAAAATATGACTGAAATATTCTAGCTCATTTAAAAACAAAATGTATGGCTAATGTTTCTGTAATAAAACTCATTAATAAGAAAAATAAAGAATAGCTTTTATGGCATATCTAAATGGGTATAGTAAAAGCTCATTAAACGTATATAACTTTAGTGAAATTAAAAATAAATTAAACGATAAAACAGTTAGAAGACTAGTCATTCAACTGATTTTAATCTTGCAATTAAAACTCATTATTACATATTTATAAAAATATATAACATAAATTATAAGATCATAATAACTAGTAAAAAAGTAATATTATAAACTAGTAAAAATAACTTTCTCAATAATATTATTTACTAGTATGAAAAATAAATATGATTAATTGATAAGAAACAAAGTTATCATAGAAATTTTTCTCAAACCTAAAAAATAATAATCTAAAGTTTAACAAAAAAAATATAAGAATGATATGACTGTTACTTCCCCTCACTGTTTTAAAAATCCCCGCCAAGGTCCGTCTAGAACTCCAGGCCCCGTCTAGCCCCTATTTTTCAGGGTTGCTGCTCGATTGCCCCTAACACTTAAACCCCGTCGAGTAGCGCCTAAGTCTCGCTTAGACCCCGATTAATCTATGTCTAGGTATCTGGAGGCTCCGGGCGCCCGACTAACGTCTAGCGCTTTTTAAAAGAATGCTTCCACTACCACATAATACTCCATCCATTTTCAATTATTTATTATTGTTTTGTGGAATGCTGCTAATACCAAGACAACATTAATTAATGCTATATAAACATTAATATACCCTCAAAACTATTATTATTTCAAGGTGTAAGTTATAGTGATTTTGTTTTCAACAAAGTACACTTTATTGTGCCTCATATCATCATTTAGATCAATCTTCATACCATTGATCCAATGATTGTAAGAGGCAAAGTTACCATCGAATCTACCATTTTTCAAAAGATGATGCATTAAATAATAGTGTATCAAACAAGATAGATTAAAATTTATTGTACATGTTAAAAACAACTATTTTAATTTTTTTAATGAAAGATAAAAAAATATTAAAAATTGGAGGGAGTAAGTAACATCATATTATGACAATTTCGACATTATATTTGAAAATTTTATGATTGAACTAATATTTCATTTCTTGGAAATAATTAGTCCGTCCAAGAACATGTCGATGTAATGAAAGGACCCAATCAAACATTTTACCGTATTTTTCTTCATATTCGTTTTTTCCTAGAATAAGTTTAATAAAAACATTCATTTCTTAACTTTTCTCTTGATCCCTCATTTGGCCGAAATTCATTTTCTACCAAATTTCTCCCATTCTTATTTTGGCATACGTTTCGCAATTTTCAATCTCAGCCATGAAAATCCATTCTTATTCTGTCAGAATATTATCCATAATATAATAAAATGGGATGATATGTAATTCCACAAGAGCATCCCTTTTTTCAACTTTTCTATAAATTCTGAAACATATTGACACTGCTATTGTTAATGTGTGTAGGATTGTTTGAAGTAGGTAGACCGTTTAGAAAAAAAGTCTTTACATGGGTTCACATCATCAAATCATATAAAAGAGATTCCTTATGACTAAATTGATCAAGGGGATAGGATTCATGTGGAGGGACCCTTTGTTAATGACATCTGAGTCATTCACTTCTACATAATTCCAAAACCAACAAACTAGAATCTTTTTCATGATCAACAAACTAGATTTATCTTCCACGTACAACATTATGTATATTAGGGTACCATTTATTTATGAAAAAATAAACGTTAAAGTCTTCTAAATTTGATAATTTTGTCTAATGCATTCTTAATTTGTTTAGATGAACTTCTCAGTTCTCTAAATATGGTACAGGTGAACTTTCAACCCCCTAAACTTGGTAAAAGTGAATTTCTTAATCCCTTAACTTGGCATGAATGAACTTGCGAGCTCTTTCAATTAACACAAAAGTTTAATTAAATATGTAATTATGAATACACAATTCATATGCCCACTCCATATTCGTAAACTAACAAACATATATCTGATCAAGAGGGGGTTCAAAGGTTCATTTATGCCAAGTTGATGGTAGTAATAGAAAAAAGCTACCAAGTTTAGAGGGTTCAAGATGTATTTTGCCATTATTTATCGAATGCATGGGGGTGTTTGGATTGGGAGAATGAGGAAAGGGAAATGAAAAGAAAATAAAAAATATACATTCACTTTTTCTATTCTCACTACGTCATAGATGGCCTGTAGCAACCAGAATGGCTGGTGTTGCATAGAAGTGTTGCGAATTTTGAAGAAAAAAGGATTTCTTGAAACACATTATAAAAAGTGTTCAAAAAGTGTTGCAATAGATATGTTTGTAGATCAAATACACTTTCATCGCAACACTCTCAGTCTAAATGTTGCGAAAAACATAATGAATAGTAAAAAGACAAGTGGCGGGAATTCTCCTGCTTAATATTAGATGGAAATTGATAATAAAAAATTAAAAAACAAATAAATTGCCTACTAAAATTTCACATATAAATAATATTTCTCTCTCCTCTCATTTCTTCCTCTATCATGTTCTTAATATCCCCATATTTCAAATCCTTACTTCACCATATTATCTCTTCTTCTTCATCCAATTCTTAACTCTAACTTCAGATTATAATCTTTTTCAGAAAGGTTGCTACAAAATCTAGGCTTTAGCTGCCATTTTGTTTTCTCACCTTTTGGTCTTTACTCACCGGTGCCGTCACTCTCCACCGGTCTGCTCCCTATCTCGACTGTCTATCTGACAATTTTGACATTCCTATCCATGACGATCTCGACGTCCTTGTATGCCTCTCCTTTTTCGTTTTAATTTTTTTCCTTCCATGTCTAGGTTTGGACACGGATCTTGACTAATTTGTAGGGGAAAGTTGTAGGAAAGGGAGGAAATGATACTTTGGAGGCATGCCCCTGGGACTAGAGACTAATTAATTTTTGAAATCGCTTAGATGTCTATCCACTCCATTCTTATTGACCCCTATCCTATTCAATCAATGGTGAGCAATTAATTAAACTTGGCAGATTTTGTTATGGGGCTTCTAAGCATATTAATCATATTTATAGTCATAAGAAAGCAAATTTGCAGATAAATATTAAGTTAGATAGCAATTTGATGAATGAGAATCCTCTGTGTATTTAATCTCTTGTGATGTTTATTATTCATAGAATTAACATATGTGGTCTTTGATAAGTGTATAATTACACTTATTATCATTATAATTTTACACACTAAACACTATATTTAAAGTCATTTTTATACTTCATATAAAAGATTTCACGTGGTATGTAGTTGTTTTTTATGCAAATGCATATACTAGGTAAATCATGGGAGTAAAATGATCTGAAGTGGAATTCCATAAAAAAAAAGAGTGAAAAAGGTGCAAAAAGATGTGTGGAACTTAAAGATTTGGCTTAGGATTGAAGTTGTCAAAGATCGGTGAAGTTGCAAGGAGAATTCTGAAGAAAATGCATTTCACGGTCGCGACAATCAATCGCGATCGCGACTTGTTCTTCTTCAGAATAGAAGTCTGCTAATAAAAGATTCACAATCGCGACATGTATATCGCGGTCGCAACTTGGATGATTTTCTGGTTTTATCTTCTTAACTACCAACCGCCAGATAAGCATGATCAACCGCCATCAACTACCAACGAAAAGACACTTATCAGAAGTTAACCAATCATGAAAAGGTGCCTATCCATTATGGATTAGATTAAAGCTTCTCAACCAATCACAATGAAGAGATGCAATCTTTCACCAATGGATGCGACTCTTCGTATGGATAGATGCAACCCTTCAAACTCTATAAATAGGGCTCCAAACTTCACAATTTCGTGCAGAGTGGATGTGGCAAGAAGATTAGGGTTACATATAGTGTGTGTATAGATAGAGAATTCGCTACGTTCATAAGTGTTAGCGAGAAAATGTTTAAGTGATTCGAATCCTTGTTTTGATCAATAGATTTCTCTATATTCTCGAGTGGTTGTTGTATAAGTGTACTTGCAAATCACTTATCAATAAAAGTTTTCATTCTTCAATATTCGTTTGTTCGATATTCGCAAAGAATAGCATTCTAGCGGAGGTTCTGTACGGGCCGAGATCAAATTCAAAGTAGACGCAGGAATTGTGGGAATTGACGGCTCCCATTAAAGAGTGGATATGGTTTGATCAACATTAGCTTTCACTTGCATACCTTACAACATTGCTTTGCTTTCTGCTTATACTTTTTATTTCGAAGTTTATGATATGTCTATGTGTCATAATACGTATTTCGTGTTAAGTCTTTTATGTTAATCAAGTTATATGCATTGGAGTTAATTTTAAGAGTAGTTTCGGGGTTAACAATATCGTGTATAATCATTGGATCTGTGATAAAAACGCTGTTTAGTGAGCCAACATTTTTGGAATGGTAACTTGCTAAATATGGCTATGTGAGAGCGACCCGTACTAAGCATAGTATTGACGTTGTCCAAGTTTATATAATCGTCTTAATTCATTTGCGCTAGGTTTAGAAAAGTCATTTCATGTGTTGCTCTGCGGCGAATAATTGAACATCTTGGTATTTAGAACCGAGTCTGTTAGATTAGTTTAGTGAATCGTAACATCTTTGTTGAACTTGCATACTTTCTCTGCTATCCTTATTTCATAGGGAAAATCTATATATTTAGATTCTCTAATCTTTCATACCTATATTTACTCATTCTTCATTCTAACCCTTCTACCCAAAATACCAAATTTATTTTAGTTTCTTTATTTTATCTTTCTTGTTGATCTTTAGAACTAGTCCTTCCCTGTGGGATCAATATCTTTAAAAACTACATCGCAACTGTATACTTGCAGTTATCATCATTTTTCTATTTTGATAAGGGGTATTGACAACACCTATATTTTACATGAACAAGTTTTTGGCACTGTTGATATACAGCCGAATCTTGTAAACAAACTATTAAAC
>CATIWQ010211273.1:0-27463 GCA_949673415.1 Euphorbia schlechtendalii
TTAGCAGAGGAGATGGTAGCCCATTCTTGTCTTAATCTACACCTTTGGCAGAAGGAGATTTATTTTAAAGAAAAAAGTGGTGCACGTTGGCTTAAGGAAGGGGATAGGAACACAAATTTTTTCACCGAGCGACGAACATCCGTCGAGCTGCTTCGGGAATCAAAACACTAATTATAGATGGGGCTATGGTCACTGGTGCTGAGATGATTTCAACACACATGGTGGATTATTACAAATGTCTATTCACTGCAGATCAGTCGGTGAGTGTTGACCCACAGCTGGTCCATTCAATCATTCCTCGTCGGGTAACTTAAGAGGAGAATGAAGCTTTAACTGCCAAGCCGAGTGCTGATTTAATCAGACAAACCGTGTTCAGAATGGATGCCATAAGTGCACCGGCACCGGATGGTTTAACGAGAATCTTTTTTCAGGAATTTTAGAGCATCGTTGGAGCAGATGTTTGTAGAGCTGTCAGCCATTTCTTTGCCATGAGTCACATGCTTCCGGGGTTAAATTCTAGCTTAATGGTTCTCATTCCAAAGAAGGAGGGTGTAGATAAGGCAAAGGACTTTAGACCGATTGTAATGTCAAACTTTGTTTTTAAGATCATTACAAAGATAATTGCTTGCCGATTAAATCTGATTGCTTCAAGAATTATTTTGAACAACCAATTTGGATTCATAAAGGGTAAAAACATTCATGAGTTTATTGCGATGGCTTCAGAGGGCATTAACCTTCTTAATCAAAGGAGTTTCGGTGGCAATTTGGCTTTAAAAATTGACATTCACAAAGCCTTTGATACTCTTGATTAGAGTTTCCTCATTACGGTTCTTAGATCTTCTAGTTTTGACGGAACGTTCATTGATTGGATTAATAGCATTCTAAAGTCAGCTAGACTCTCGATTCAAATGCCCAATGGATAGCGGGGCTTCTTCAAATGCTCTCGAGGTGTATGACAAGGAGACCTGCTCTCTCCACTACTTTTTTGCTTAGCGGAAGACCTCTTAAGTAGGTTGTTATTATCTTTAGTGGATTCGGGAAACATTGCACGTATGAGATACACCAACGAGATAAATTTTCCATCTCATATTTTATACGCGAATGATATTCTTATTTTCTTTAAAGCTACAATGGCTAATATGAGAGTGATTCGAGATGTTTTTGGGCTTTATGAAACTAATTCGGGATAACGTGTTAACTGGAGCAAATCTTATGTTTATTTGGGTGATTCGGTTCTAAGGACCAGGGCCTCTTCTTTGGCTGATTTAACTGGTATCATGATTGGGAGAACCCCTTTTATATATTTAGGGGTTCCTCTTTTTCGGGACACACCTAAGGCAACATACTTAAGGCCGATTCTTATCAAAATTTTGAATCATTTTGCAGGTTGGATTGGCAGCTCGTTATCTATGGCAGGCCGCATTACTATCGTTAAATCGGTTATTAACAGCTCTTTGTTGCACTCCTTCATGGTTTACAAATGGCCAAAATCGATGCTTACGATTCTTGATCGAGCCTGTAGGAACTTTATTTGGTTAGGGAATATTGAGAAACGGAAGCTGATTACGGTTCCATGGAAAATCTATCAAAGAACAACTTCAGTTGGCGGTATTGGATTAAAAAACTTTATGGATATCAACACCTCGATGTTAGCTAAACTAGCTTGGGGGCTAATCACGAGTAGAAGCGGATTCCTTGCTCTATTGAAGAATCACTTCTTGAAGAATGACATTGTTAAGGGTCAAATATGCAATTCAAGTATTTGGAGTTCTTTGAGATATGCGTATGGCTTGCTTCGTGAGAATATGGTTTGGTTTATTGGGGAAACTTCGGAATACGGTTGGATCAAATGCAACACCGACGCTTCCTCAACTAGTTCTCTTGGTGCTTCAGGCTGCGGAGGGGTTTTTCGAGATGAAAGGGGAAGAGTTTTACATTGTTTTTCCTTTTCAGTTGACATTGCTTTTAGTTTTGTTGCAGAACTTCAAGCTGCAGTGTTTGCCATTAGATTTGCGGTTTCTAAGGGCTGGAAAAAGCTTTGGCTTGTGAGAGACTCCATGTATGTAGTTCTTTTGCTGAGGAATCGGAGTATGAAGGTGCCTTATCTTATTCGAACTGAATGGGCAGATTGTCTTCGTTCTATTAAATGTTTTTCTCCGTTGGTGACACATATATTTCGAGAAGGAAATGGGCTTGCGGATGCTCTCGCTGCACATGGAAGGATCATCGATGGTTCTAATAGTTGGGATAATTGTCCCGATTTTTGTTTAAATTTTTATGCATATGATGTTATGGGGCGTATGTCCTACCGTTTGCGTTAGTTTTGTTTTTCCCTTGCGGGAGCAAAGCCTATTTTGCTCCTTTAACTTTGTGTATTCTTCTTTTTCTATTTAATAAAGAGGTTTAGGTGTTTTGTAGGCAAGCGAACGCATCAACCTAGTTGGGACGTTCGCCCCGAAATTTTCACCATTTCCAATCTTTTTCCAAAGGAGGGACACAATGTTCCTCTGGAGGTTTTAAAAAAAAAGTTTTTGGAATTCCAAATGGATAACACCATCTATAGGGGAATTGTTACACTTACCTTCGGCAGATTGTGCAGAGAGAAGAGAATTGGTTAGTCAGTTTATTGTGGAAGGCTCTTGGTCAGATTTACCATCTGAGCTGCCACCAAATGTGCAGCAACAAATTCGAGACGTTCATTTTTTAGGAGACAAACTTGATATGGCATTTTGGAAGCCTGCTAGTGATGGAAAATTCTATGTCAAATTATTTTATCAATGGCTACAAACTGATCACCCAAGCTACCCATTTTCGAAGAAAATTTGGCATCTGACTATCACTCCATCACACTCTATTATTTGTTGGAAACTAATCAGTGGGCATATTCCCACACATGAAGCGCTTAATCACAAAGGAATTCACATAGTTTCTATGTGTTGTCTCTGCAGAAAGCATGTGGAAGATAAAGACCATCTGTTTGCGAGTTGCTCTTTTGCATAGTCCTTATGGATAGCTTTACAATCCTTGTTTGGGAGATCTTTTGATATTGATTCAGACATTAATGGAGTATTAACAGCCACATTTATACACAGGTTCAGCTCCCAACTTCAAGTTCTTTGGAATTCGGGCATTATTAACATAATTTGGCTGATATGGTTGGCACGAAACAAATGCATTTTTTACAGGGAGCAGCCTAATATTCGCCGTTCTCTTCAAATGCTTTGGGAAATTCTTCGAAGAATGGATAAACTTAATTTTGGCTTGGTTTGGAATTCGGAAACAGAACACAAAACTCTTGACAATCTCGGAATTCTCCCTCGGCTGCACAAAGCACCTCGGATAATTGGAGTAAAGTGGATTCGACCATTAGAGGGCTGGATAAAAGTAAACACGGATACCTCAACCGACGGAACTCTGGGACCTTTGGGATGTGGAGGAGTCTTTAGGGATGCTAACGGCTCTTTTATTTATGGTTTTTCTTTTCACAGGTCATTGACTTTCGCTTCTGTTGCGGAGTTGGAGGCAGCTATTTCTGCTATTAAAACAGCAGCAAAAAAAGGTTGGACCAGACTTTGGATAGAAAACGACTCGACTTTCATAGTTCGATTACTCCGAACAAAGAGCACAGGAGTTCCTTGGCATATTCGGACAGCTTGGATGGAATGCATCCTTTTCATGGAAACGATGCAAATATTGGTCACGCACGTGTTTAGAGAAGGCAACAGGATAGCGGATGCCCTAACCAATCATGGTCGTATTTCTCAAACGAGCTCGGAATGGCTTCAAGTCCCCCACTTCTGTCATGGGATGCTTTATTTTGATCTTAATGGTTTTAGTAATTATCATTTCAGATAGCTTTGTAACTTAGGTTTTCCTGTTTTTCCTTTTCTTCAGCTTCTTGTATCGAACTTTTTGTTTTATTTTTAATAAATCTTTAGGGGGGTTGTTAGTAGTGGGGAAAGGCGGGTCCCCCCATAGTGTTAGCTCCTTGGCCTGTCTTCAGGTGTGGGCCGTAAGCGGCGCTTTCACTGAGGGACTAATTTCATCCTCGCTTATTTCTTCCTGGTCCTAATCTTATTAAAAAAAAATAGAGCAGGAAATAGATGAAATCCGCTCTCTAATTGCTGATGGAATCACTGCTGGAAGGGTTGTCCAGCCGTTGCTTGTGATGAAATCCCCCACCTTGTCCGTTAGGGCTAACCTTTCCTGGCGGGTTCAACCCATTTGCTCTGCTTATGTACATGTAAAATACGTTTATATATTTCATCCATGCATATAACTGTATATGATTTATGCCAAATAATTAATGTGATTCATAAAATTTACATGTCATATTCAACTTATCAACATAACGAACTAATAGGTAATTATCAAACAAAATAACTAATGAAAAGAATAGTACAACGTCAAGTGGGAAAAAAAATTATGTCGAAAAACATCTAATAAAAAAATGTTGGAATGAATCTCACCAAGGCGTCTATATTTGGCAAAAGAATCATCAGCTTAATATTCTTTCCAAAATATGAAAAACTTCCACATACATTGTAGAATTTAGTTTTAACACTCAACTCGTTTTGTGTCAATTGACCAAAAAAACTTATAACATGCAACGAGTCTTGAACAAATGCACCACGTAATTAAAATTTATTCTTAATCAAAGATGATGTCAATATTCATGAAAAATTGTCTTGACGGGGAAGCTACCTTGGTTAATGTAGCAACACAAATATATTGTATCAATTTTGCAAAGCAATTCAATAAATCCAACCTGCAAAGTAAAATTTAAAAATTTTACTTACATTGACAATTGCCATTTTAATGTGACCAATATAAATTTAGGCATTCACAGAGCTAAACTAAAGAGAATGGAAATGAATACATTTTGATGGTAGAGGCCTTAATGTTGACTGTCTTGAAAAAAATTACATTAGTGATTATACATGATACGATATATTTGTGTTTAGATATATGTGTCATATGTTTGTAATTATCTATTTAATGTTATACTTGTAATTGTATGTACAAAACCCTAGTTATTATAAATATATACATCAGAAACGTGACTTGCTCTGTTGAGCATAGAATCCTTAAACAATCAGCTTATCTTTTATTGAAAAAAGACCGCAGCCACACCTCAAACTTTGAGCGTCCCAACTATGTTGGCACCCCCAAAAGACAAGAGAAGCAACACGGCTAAAAATTCATTAATAAAAGCTAGATTGAATGTCCTGAGAAGGGATAAACGAAATTAGTTAAGTACAAGAAATAAACATGTTTGGATTAGTAAATACATCCAAAATCTCAAACCCTATGAAACTATAATTATTACATTTGAAAACAAACCAAGTAAAATAAATACAAGAAAGGGCATGATCCTCTGAACTCAACACACCCTCAAATACAAACTTATTACGCCTCTTCCAAAGTAGCCAAACACAACAAAACCAAACAGAAGTGACAAACTCACGTCTTGGCCCACATCAAAAAGACCCTCTCCATAAAGAAAGAAAGTCAATTGCCGATAATGGAATCGCCAACGATACCCCAAATATATTAAACAAGTGTTTCCAAATCAATGTGCTTTCCATACAATGGAAGATAACGTGTTCAAGGCTCTCGGGAGCATCACAAAACGGGCATTTTGAATCAAACACATTCGGACAACCTCTATGAAAAAGGAAGTTTCTAATTGGAAGCCTCCCATGCATTAGCAACCACCCAAAGAATTGGATCTTCGGTAGTAATATAAACTTCCATAATAACACAAAATCAAACTCCGGAGAAGAGTTTACAAACCCAAGGTATGCCTCGACACAAAAGGATTTAGCTGAATAGACGATCTTATCATCCGGCTCCCATTTAAATACGTCACAATCCCGACCCCAACACAATCCAAGCTGCTGCCCCTGTGCCGAAACAGCCCCAAATAATTTCGAGAATGATCCAATTTCATAGCTTCCTACACCTCGCTCTCATCTACAACCTCAAATTGAGCTTCCAAAATGGTCTTGAGTACTCATCGGCACCAAATAAAACCGCACAAGCCTCCCTAACATTACAAGACTTATGATTGCACAATAAATAAATATCAAGGAATAACATTGCCAACGATAAGCTTATTGTCCAATTATATCATTCCAAAAAGAACACAACTCACCGGACCCAATCGACACCTTCGTGTTAGATTTGAAAATCTCCCAAAAATTATCGTTACCAATACAACATGAGAAAATATTCTTCCAAGTATACGAAAGCTTCCGAGTATCAACATGATCAAGTTCTCCCCACGACGGAAAAACATACTTATCAACACAAATTTTCCTCCATAACGAGTCGGGCTCCGAGACTCTAATCTTCCAAATCCACTTAAGAAGAAGGCTCCCATTAACCAATTTTAAATCCCGAATGTACAAACCTCCAAGACTTTTGGGTAGAACAATGGTACTCCAATTCACCTTACAAAACCCAATTGAATTTGCATCCCCTCTCCAAAGAAAGTTCTGCATTAGTTGGGTAAGTTTGGTATTCACCGAACTCGACAACTTTAGGATAGAAAGCACCAACTTAATAAGTGTCACTCTCCCCGCATAAGAGAGGCAATTCCCTCTCCAACTCGATAAATGATGTTGAAATTTAGCAATTAACGGGTTCCACGATGCCAACGGAATCTTCTTGTAACTTAGTGGAGTCCCCAAATAATTGATCGGGAACTTCTCAACTTTACAACCAAAAATGTCTGCACATGATTGGACGACATCCACATGAACATTGACTCCCAAGATGGAGCTCTTATGGAAATTGATTTGAAGGCCCGAAATTAATTCAAAACATCTCAATATTCTAATAAAAATGGGAATTAGAGTGATATCCGTTGGTAAGAAACACAACGTGTCATCCGCAAATTGGATTAGGGACATATCCTCATCAACTCTGTCAATACGAAATCCCGAATCAACCCCTCCTGAATACATGCTTCAAATAATTGCTTAAGCCGTTCAATTGCCAAAAGGAAAATGAAAGGGGATTTGGGGTCCCCTTGTTTAACACCTCTTCCAATATCAATTAGGGAGCTAGGAGAGCCATTGATTAACACCGTAGTGGTCGAATTCCATCTATAACTAGAGAGCCAACCTATCCATTTCTCATCAAAATTCATTCTACGCAACATCGCATCAATATACGTCCACGAGACTCTATCATATGCTTTCTGAAAGTCCAACTTTAATAACAAACATGATTGACGCTTACTATGAATGGAATGAATTAATTCTGAATCAATGAATGAACACTCATGAATACTCCGATTCTTAGTAAATGCAAATTGGTTTTTTGAAATTAGCCCACTTAAGCATGGTTGTAAAAGATTAGCAAGTACTTTAGACAATAATTAAATAAACCATGAACTAGCGCAATAGGTCTAAAGTTGTTAAGAGAAGAAGAACCTGGCACCTTCGGGATTAGAATGGTATACGAGGATTTCATTACCTCCGGAAGATAACTTGTCTCAAAAAAGTGAGAAAACAACTCCATGATATCGGGCTTCAAATCATTCCAAAATCTTTTATAGAAAAAGAAATTAAACCCATCCGATCCCGAAGCCTTCCCCTCACGACAATTGCTCAACGTGACCAATATTTCATCCTCGCTAAAAGGCTCGGCTAGCCTACTATTGGTACTTCTATCCACCAAACGGAAATGCAAGCCTTCGAGTGAAAATGGGACAACAGCTCTATCTCCAAATAATTCACCGAAATACTCCCAAATTGCTGAAGAAATTACCATCGAATCACACGACAAAGTACCATTAATTTCTAGTTGTTCAATGCGGTTAGCCTTCGCTCTTGCCAAGGCCATACGATGAAAAACCGACGTGTTGTTATCACCTAGAAGCACCCACTTTACACAAGATTGTTGGTGCCTAATTTTCTCAAAGCTCCTCGTACATTCTAGCAAATTAGCCCTTGTTGAATTAAGTTCTCGTACCGCTAAATCCCCCAATGGCTGTGATACCGAGCTAGGTGTAAGGGTGATGATTTTCACCTCCAATTCCTTGATGCGTTGTTCCATATTACCAAAATGAGCAAGGTGCCATGGTCTAATAACATCACGAAGCCGATCTAATTTGAAGGTAATATTTTTCCTCCTCCACTTCTCACCAATTGCTCTCCACTTTGCACTAATGAAAACCTTGAACTCCGAGTGATCCCACCAACAATTTAACAAGTGGAAAGGTCTTGGTCCCGGGTAGTTAGATTGGCGTGATTTAAAGATAATGGGAAAATGGTCCGAAAGGGTCATATCGATAGTAGCTATATTACACATCAGCCATAGATCCAAGATAAAGCAAGAGAAAAAGAGGCTATCAATTCTTGAGAACGAAAGATGATTCGACCAAGTGTAATCTCTCCCCGTGTAGCGGTAGATCATGAAGCGAGCAATCATCAACGAATTGATGGAAGCGAACCATAGAATTTGATAAGCCACCTCCCAATCTTTCCGAGCTATGAAGTACCTCATTGAAATCCCCGCACACAATCAAATTCTCAAGGCTTTGAATTACCAGAGTTAACTCAGTCCATAAGCCATCACTCTCGGTGTAATCTGTATGACCATACACACCTACAACATGAATATTAAGAGTGCACAAACTAACATGTAAAAGTACCCATCTATCCGCAAAATTAATGACTGTAATTTGGATACACGCCGAGTTCCATGATAGAACGATCCCTCTCGAGAGACCAATAGATGAAATACAAACATACGCAAAATCATTATGACCCCATATTTTCCGAATCGCTTGGTTAGAAATTCTCTCCACTTTCATCTCAATTAAAATAACAAAATGTAGATTCCACTTCCGAATTCAAGATCGCATAAAGAATTGTTTCACACTATTATTAGCATCTCCCCGATAATTCCAACAAAGAAAATTAAATGACATAAAAGTACATACAAAAAACCTTGACCCAAAAGTCTACAATCACTCACTTCCTTCCCTCTTTCAACACATCCAAAATGACATTAAAATTATCATTGTTAAAAAACTTCACCCTTTCACCAATTTGGAATGTTAGCTCCTCTTCATTATGACCCAATCCTTTCTCTTCTAATCTTAAAATGATTTTGTTCATGTTCGGAATATCCGGAACCAAAGACTCAGGCCTCGACAAATGCAAACTGCGTGGAGATTCAGCCAAATATTGTCCCTCCAGCACACCACTACCAAACATAGTCCCCCCATTACACTGAATGTTCAAACCATCTGCACTTCCCAAGATAGTCCCCACACACCGTTGCTGCTGATCATGTCCAATTCTATAACCAAAATCAATCCCTGACCGCTGCTGCAGACCCCACCCCTGCTGTCCAAGCCCACATTACTCCTCTGATCAAATCCTTGATCACTGTTAACTTTAGCAACACATTCAATGTCCCTACTCTTACCCAAATTATCGCAGACCTCTACATTCCTCGGAGAGATCACAACCTCCCCATCCTCTACCTCCATAGATGTATCATCACAGGAAGTACTCCATAAAGAGTTATCTTTACTACTCGCATTCTCCTCTTCCACAATCTTAGCAACCGACACCTTGTCTAAATACCGGGTAAACCATGACCTCTAGTAATCCAATACAAAGTTTAAAGGCTTCGCATTTGGACCCCAATGGTATTGAGATCAAGCACGAAAACATATCTAACCGGTCCGGTCTATCAAAATCACAATCAAACGAGATAACTTTCCCAAAGCAGTTAGCCAACCTTCTCACTAGTGGTTCGCTTACTAAGGCCGGTGGAATTCCCATTAAATCCAAGTAGACAATACTCTCTTCAACTAAAAAATTAGTTTGCAAAGGGAGAACTTTGTATTTAAGTGTCGCATAATCTTCCAATCACCATCTAAAAAGGTTACCAAATCATTTTTCGATGCAAACATAATGACTACCCGATCACCACCCCTCATGGCCGTAAAGTCTGTTGCAAAACCCCTTTCCACCATAAGTTTGTTAATGATCCGAACATGCGAAATGTCTATTAGTCTACACACACAAGCACACCTTTTCCATGGTACCACCAATGCCATAATATCATTCTCAATTGTAGGCTCCGACTTCGATGCATTATTTCTAACCATCAGCTCCACCACATTCGATTCCTTCACTCTCTTGTTAGAAACCACATCAACAAAAGATCTCGAATCTCTTGGGGATTGATGAAAAATTGGTCTCTTCTCTTGGGGAGGGGCAATTTTGTTTCGTTTAAGAATTTGTTAAATCGAGCTACGAAAGCCCTCAATCTAATAGGGCCAAACGAGATTAACTTGATTTTCTCAATTACTCCACTGACTGTTAATGATTCATCTACCATGAGAAAGCCAAAATTTAAATTCTTGGCATTCCTCCTCCAAGCCACATAAACACTACCACTAATACCATACCTCATAAACATTTTCTTCAAGGCAATGTTGTCGATTCCATTCAGGAAGTTTTCAAAGTAGATTCTTTTATTGTGTAGGTGTTGCGATGGATTAGGGTGGGAAAAAGGGTGCTGATGGAGGAGTTGTCACGACTGGAACAAAGGGGAGTGGCGGTGACTTGGTCTAGGAGAGAGATGGCGGTGGCTGAGTTCAGGGTGGCGGCTGACGTCGGCTCGGTGGCGATGGCTGGCTTGGGTTCGGCTTATGATAGGGGGCGGCGCCATAGGGAGAGTCGAAGAGTCATACTGATACCACCTTCTAAACAATCAGCTTATCTTTGTATCAGTTGTAGGTCGGTTCTGACCTAGCTGTTGTGCCCTCCTCCTCTGAAATATTTCTGTTTACCGTTACCTCCTTCCTTTTTATTTTTCAATGGCAGATAGACCACCACCTCCACTGCTCTCTCCACCACAATTCACTCTTCCTCTAATGTTGTTGCTCCCTCCTTTGTGCATCAAATGGCAATCAAATTAGACTCATCCAATTTTATTCTGTGGAAAATAATTCTCAGAAACTATGATTGCAGGCTCGGGTCTTTTTTCTCATGTTGATGGTACTAAAGTTTCTCAGGCTGCTCTATTAAAGAATAATCAGCCGAATCCAGCCTACCTCCAACGGTTTCACAAGGATCAACACTTTCTCTCCTAGATTTATAGTTTGATGATGCCATCTCTCCTTCCTCAAGTAATCGGTTCGCGTACAGCTCAAGAAGTGTGGCTCAAGCTCGAGCAAGCGTATGCTAGTGGCTCCAAGGGTTAGGCTCGTGAGATCAATCATCAGCTGCACTCGCTGATCAAATCTTAAACTGAAACAATTATGACTCGTTTGGCTGAAGGAAAAAAAACGAATGAAAAAATGGTAAAGATTAGATCTAGAAACCGACATCAGAGGGAATAACTGTTCCTAGTTACTATAGGGATCATGGAATAGTTATTCCTCTTTTAAATGAAGGAATAGCTATTCCATGAGTCCTATAGTAGCTGGGAATAGTCATTCTCTCCGATGTCGGAATCTTGATCTATTTTCATTCGTTTTTTTCCTATTTCGCGAACCAAACGAGCCTTTAGTGAATACATGCATCGTGCTAAGTTAATTGCGGATCCTTGCTTCTATTCAACATCCTGTTAGTGATGAAGATGCGAGGAAACACTAGCATATGACGTCAATGCTCGATTGGTGCACTATTCAGGTCGATCTAATTCTAGCAGGGGCAGAGGCCGTGGTGTGGGGCAATACACTTGTTTTTTAAAAAATGAGAATTGAAAGCATATGAGCTGCTATTGATGAATTTCATTTATGAAAATATCAAATAATTCCATGCAACACACACAATTAATTAAATTGCTTGCTCGTGAAATGATGCATCTAACCGATTTGCAAGCTGATGAACACGAACAAGGAAAAAAATCTGCTTTCCCATTTCTATGTCCCCTTCCATGTCTCCCATTCAAAGTTTGACATGTGTTGGACACAAAGGAAAGAGAAACCCACTAACAAGAAAGAGAAAATTAAAATGAATAAAAATTTTTTAAAAACTTACACATGTCAAATTTTGAATGGGAGACATAGAAGGGGATATAGAAATGGGGAAAGCAGAATTTTTGCCCACGAACAAAACCAACTCTACCTAACTTTTGACAAGATAACAACATTGGTCAATCATAAAACCTAATTAAAGGGGATGAAAATCACAACTTTTAAAGTAGAGTCAATAGTAAGAGCTTTGGGTTAAAGTATCACAAATTAATTTTTTTGTTCAGCCAACTTAGTATCTCCATGCAGCTCAAAGCTTCCGCAAGTACAAACTCTCCACTTACGACTAATACAGAACTTCAGCCTAACAAAACTTTTGTCTGCGGCCAACAAAAAAAAAACATAATTGTGAACTGCTTCTTAACCTTTTGATTTGCTAGTTTGTTTGTTTATTTTTATTGAATATGAATTAATTTGAGCATATCAACCGATCATAGGTGTAACTAAATACTGATAGAGAGAGAGGCTCTCATCCCTCTCTACTTGAATTACCCAAACATACAATGACTCTCTTCCCAATGAGAGGTTACAACGACCATCTCACTACCCAAACACCTCCTCCAAGCACCACAACCTCCCCACCCACTGTGCCTCCAATTGTTCAACCAATGCTATACATCAAACAGAACCAAAAATTTACTTCTAGAATTTTCCAAACTCTCATCTTGATCAGTTGGCTATGAAGACTGTTTTTGGCAAGTATGGTGTGAAAGGTTCGATCTTCATTGCCTGAAAATGTAACATGACAAATCTAAACTTTGGTTTTCTCACAATCGATGGTTTTCTACCCTTGCATGAAGCTTTATACCGTATGAATTCTGTATCAATCGGCAATGTCCACCTTTCGTGCATACAAATCTATATTCTTGCCAAAAACAACCTCTACTGCTCTAGATCCAAGAAACATACATCGCCCACCTCAATCTAAGAGGATTTTCAGAGATGCCCATGTGATTCCCGCTCGTATGTGGATGTTGTCGTTCGCTCTCAAGTCTTGAACCCCATCAACAAATTGGATTTTTCAGCAACAATCCCTAGCCGGTGGTCCTCCACTTCGTGCATGGCTAAGGTACATGACATAGCTTCAATCCCGGATTTATTTAACATATTGTTGAAGAGGAATTTTAGGATAAAATTCGTGGCTCCATTGGGTAGTAAAGACATTGTGCTCGGCTTCTTTTCTTCCGATGCTTTGACTGGATTTTTAGAATCGGATTGGCAATTTAAATTGAATCCCATGAATAACAGGGCACATATTCTGATCCATAGGGAACGAACAGAATGGTTGCTATAATTAAGATTCACATCCAATGAATCTATCTATTTTAATTATGGAGACAGTGAAATGTTTTGATCAGTTTCATCATGAATAAAATCATGCACTAGATTTGATCATATATATTATGCAATATCTCTCTTCATGTGTACATTCACAGTTGTGAGTTGCTTAGCATTAATTCATTTTTAGCTGTATTAAATGTTCTTGATATGGAGGTAATTATTGTTTTGTTTTTTCCAGATGTTTCCATCTTCTTTACGAAAAAGGCTATGTACATACAAAAATATGTTACTATTTTTTATCCATACATATAATTGTATCTATTATTTATGCAAAGCTAATAAATGTGATTCCTCAAGTTATTTTCTGCAAAGAAAGAGATTTTCTTGAAGATGTCATAGACATTTGAGCTTCCTCAAGTGAATTTCCATAGATGCAACACAATCCTCATGGAGAAAAACAACGAACCAGTTATGGTGGCGAATGGTCCTGAAGCTTGTGATATGAAAATTATCGCCGGCGACTTTCTGCATTCTTGTTAAAAGGTCAAACTGATTGCGTCAAATTCAAACTTCAAGCCATTATTGCTATTATTTCCATTGGATTTCAATGAGCTGGAACCATTTGAATTAGCAAAAGTAAAGCCTGAAGTATGTTTTCCATTTTTAGAACCCATGTTTCCGCTTGAGACATGTTAAAGGAAGAGAGTACAGTAATGGGAAGAATCATGGAAGAGAGTACAGTTCAGCTAACATTACGCCGAACCATTCCGTTTGAGACATATCCAATGTAAGTTAAATCCCATGAATAATAGTGCACGGATTCTGATCCATAGGGAACTGGATGCTGTTGTCCGAAAATCAGTCCATGAAAAATCGAAGGAATAATAAAAATAAGAAATGGAAAAGGAAAAGGAAATTACCTCTCTTCTTTCATACAGAAAAACATCGTTAAATTGTCCCTCACTGACACTATCCCTAAAACGAAAAAATGAAACAAAATTAGCATCTGGTATAATCTAATTATGTTATATACCTATGAGAGACAATTCTACTCATGGATGATGGTTCTGTTAACATTATTATTACTATTATTATTATTATTATTATTATTATTATTATGATCATCATCATCATCATCATCATCATCATCATCATCATCATCATCATCATCATCATCATCATCATCATCATCATCATCATCATTATCATCATCATCATTATCATCATCATCATCATCATCATCGTCATTGTCATTATTTTAAGGATCAAAATTTCATCAGTTGTATTACTTTCAACCAATATAATCACCAAACTGCACAACACACTGGGGCCTAAATTAAGTTGTCTTCCACCAAACCAATATAACTCGAGACATTATCCTGCCTTTAATAATTAGTTTCTTCATGGGTGCAGACTGCCTGTCCTTTATAAACAGCTGAAGACTTTATTTCTTTTCAAGTTTAACTTATACTCTGAATATTCGGTAAGAACTTGTATGTTTATTATAAGTTGAAGCCCATAAATAACAGGCATTATTTTTATGCCAAATCTTCAAGAAAATGAAAAGTGGAATAGCAAATTGATAGTAAAAAAAAAAGCAAAAGAAGAATAAAAAAATATATCTTATAATTTTGAAGCAAACCTCAAACTGGTCGAGGCTTGTATACATTCCATCATGAAGTTTAGCTCCAAAATCCATGGGCTCGTTAATAATATCGTAGTAGCCAACAACCTTCAGAAAACAAAAACTGATAAATATTCCTGTCATGAGTCGGACTGTCGTTTATAGATTATTCAATACATTTGAATTATTCTTGACATTTTGTGCAACATAAAATAAAAGGAGCAAATAAAGGGCCAACAAAGCCACCATGAAAGCCATGCTATCAGGTTTGGCAAGTCAAACACTTACAGGTTCAGTTAAGTATGATTACAAGATAAAAAATTCATTAGTTTTCAGCTGTATTTCTTAGAGAAAAATTAATCAACAGTTTGCCAATTCCACTTCAATAAAAAAAGCTAGTCAAAACAGTTAATGAAATCAACAACAACAATAACAGAACGAAACCATCCTAACCTATCAGCAAAGAAAGGATTATAGCTTACTGGTAATTTTAAATCTTTCACTTACTAGATGGAATGTTAAAATCGGAGTCTTCGCCGGCGACGCTATGCAACCTTGACAATGAATTCGTGTGTAGACATCTACAAATGAAACTACGATCAGTTAATATTATATCAGCAACAATAGGATAAGAATATAGGTTCTTTTGAATAAATAAATAATCTATATATCAAGATTTATTAAGAAAATTTGAGTAATCTGCGAATTTCATGAGAATTTCAAACCTAATTTATAGATCATTACAGATCTATCAAGTATTATGGATCTATCGATTAGATTTATAAAGAAAGATTGAGTAAACAAAACACCTATATGAAGCGAATTTCATGAGAATTTCGACTATAAATTAATTACGGTATCATGGATCTGTCGATAAGATTTATTAAGAAAAATTGAGTAATCAATATACCTTTATGCTGCGTTTTTGTGGTGGATTGAGGGAATAAGTATGCCCAGGATCTTTCAATCTTTATGCTGCGTTTTTGTGGTGGATTGAGGGAATAAGTATGCCCAGGTTCTTTCCATCTCTCACCCATTGTATTCATCATCGGCTACTGAGTTTTTTTTTTAACTTAGGCTGCGTTTTTGGGTTTATATAGTGTCTCCAGTGTAGGGTTTCTTTATTTATTTATTTTTTAATTCTTTTTTATTTTGTCGTATTTCAGATTTCCTTTTAAAAGCTATTAACCAAACAATTACCGTCAATTTTTTGGAATCTATTGGGAAAAATGTACAGTATTAGTTTTATCATGTTTATGTATTTCACAAGTAATTTTTAGAGGTACCTTGAGCTTTAATTATGGAGATAGTGAAATTTATGAGTTTCATAGTCAATGAAATCATGAACCATATTGGATTATTAATTGTTAAATATCTCTTCATGTGTACATTCAAAATTGTGAGTTGCTTAGCATAAATTAGTTTTTTAGATGTGTTAAGTATCCGTGAAATGGAGGTAAATTTTTGCATCTTTGTTACGGAAAAGGATATATGTTCGTACGATAATATGTAATTTTATTTTATCTAATCGTATTATTGTATCTATGATTTATGCCAAATAATTAATGTGATTCCTAAAAATAACTTGGATCGTATTTTAACAAGGTTGGCATGCGTGAAATATATCTGCATAAATAAACTCAGTATTATTAAACAAGAAAAATAATGAAAATAAAAGTTATGTAGAACATTTTAACAAAAATGTGGGACCGAATCTTACCATTTGCGATTGTTATAGGTGTCAATATTCCGCAAGAATGTCGGCAACTAAATTTTCTTCCCAAAACACGTGAGAAACTATCACAGGCATGCCTTTAAATATTTCTACCCATTATGTATCAATTCATCACAAAACTAATTTGCCTAGAATACCTTTATTACGAGAAGTGGTTATTCAACTAGCCTTTATGTAGTGTTTTTTGTGGTGGATTAAGGGATAAACATGCCCAGGATCTTCCCATCAGATTCATCATCTCTTCTTCTTTTTCTCTACCTAATCTCTAAGCAATTCCAATTGAAGCGGCCACCGAGAGGAGTATATGATGTTTATTTAGGCTTTATATAATGTCACTATTCTAGGGTTTCTTCAACTTTTTTCTTTCTTTTTTAATTTATCCATTTTTCAGATTTCAATCTACTTGGAAATATATGTTAAGACTTTTTCATTCAAAAATATTTTTGTTGGACCCGGATTGAAGACTTCTCAACAATATTGAGTTAAAGTTTTTTACGATGTAAAACATGAAGAGCAGCAACCTATAAGTCAATAATATAGTCAGCATTAACCAGAGTTAATAAGGATTAGTTAAAATTAGTTTAGCTAGTCTTGCTGACCTAGTAAACTTAGATGGTTTTGCTAAATACAGGTTATTAGGTTATGTAACTCAGCACGGAAAGAAAAGAAATAAACTCAGCTCTTGCCTTATTTTATATATGTTGAGCATTTAGAGTTGACCTCTTATAACATTGTATGGTTTTAACCTTTTATTCCTAGAATAGAATATTCTCTATCAATGCGTTACAGATCTCAATGATGATTTGGCACAGAAATCAAAGAGGAATATTTATGTGGTAAAGGGAAAAGATGTCTGTATAGTATGTCCACATGTCAACGCTAGAATCCAACGCTAAATCCAAGAAAAACATACTATCAAACAACATTTCAGGATGAGCTACACAATCCTCCAACAACCAATACTTCAAGTCTATCAAAGAAAGCCACGTAGCAGCTCACTCCATATCTCGCAAGATTGAAGCAGATTCAAGATCAAGTCTTGGCGAGAATTTCTTTCAATGATTTAATCTTACATATTAATATTTTAATCTCACGTATCAATGGCTAGAAATCTCTCTTACAATGGATTCTAAACTGTCTCAAACGGGAAAAGTTTTGAATACTTGACGAGAATTTTTTTTTTTTTGAAAATCCCGGGAGGAACGATGTGTCTCTCCAAAGGAAAAAAGATTGGGTTGGATGAAAATTTCAGGGCGGACGACCCAACTAGGTTGGTGTATCCGCTTGCCTACAAAACACTTATCCCTCTTTTCATTAAATTAAAATGGTTCTCTAAAAAAGAAGCATAAAGTTATAATTACAAACTAAGAAGTAAGCTCGGGGTTTCTAAATAAGTCCGAAACTCAAAGACAAATATTCCGCTTATGAGAATTAAAGATAAACCAATAAAGATGAATGCATCCCACTAAAATATCACCATCAAGCGAGCCTCCTTCAAACACTCGTTTGTTCCGTCTATTCCATAAGCTCCATGAAAAAATAAGCCATAACGAAGTGCCAACTTCTCTGAATATGTCGCGTTTAAAGTAAGAATGCCAAAGCAATAGGAACTCATAGCCCGATTGAGGCATGACCAATGTTATACCCAACCATTGAAAAGCAGATATCCACAACTTAAGGCTGTCCCGGCAAAAGAAAATACAATGATCCAAGGATTTGGAATGAGTACAGAAGGGGCAGTGGTCATTGTCAATTAAATTGCAATCTCATCCCAAACAAATGCACGCGTCGGTACCCGATTGTGAAAGACCAGCCAACCCAAAAATCTGATTTTTGGAAGTAAAGGGGGCTGCCAAATCAGAAGAAAATTCCGCAAAGAAGGCATCCAACGATGTTGCTTGAAAAAACCATTATAAAACAAGGATGCCGAGTATTCCTTTTGGGCTCCAACATCCCAAATTAATCGGTCATTACTCTCCAAAAAGACGGATATTCCGTTGTTGCTTGATATTTGTAAAAAAGACGAGCACGCAGACAAGATTAACGCCTTCAACTCTGAACATTGCTACTACCCCAATAAACGTAAACATTGTTTCCAATAAGGCCTCGATTAGGTGTGATTAGCAAAAATAAAATCATAGCCCTCTCGAATGGTAGAATGCTTCTGGTTGCATTGCAAAAAGATTTGGGAACATCGATTTGATAGTTGAGTTAGAGTTCCATACATCATTCCAAACAGGAGCCTAATTGACAATTACCCACTCTAATGCACACTTGCGAATTGAAAGTATTCCAATAATCATCCTTCAAGAGAGAGCACTTCAGAATACCGCGCCATAACGGAGAGATGTGTCGTTGATCTTGTGAAATCAATACATACCAAGATTGCCATCCGTATCATTTGACACAGTGAGTGAACCAAAGGGAGTCCACGTTTGCAGATCGAGATTTCCAAATCCATTTAAAAAGTAGGCTTGAGTTAGCTAAGCAAATATTGCGAATGGAAAGACCCCCAAGATGCTTCGGAAGAGAAATCGTATCCCAACTGACTTTGCACATGCCACTTTCCATTGAGTTACCTCGCCACAAAAAGTTACGCATCAAACGATTTAAGATTAAAATCACTTTATTCAGAATTTTGAAAAGTGATAGTAAATAAACCGGAAGAGAAGAACGTACCGATTTGACAAGGATGGACCTTCCAGCGTATGATAGACAATTGCCCTTCCAGTTCGCCAAACGATTTTTGAATTTTCGCTCCTAACGGATCCCAAGAAGAAACCGTGGGCTATTTGTAACAAAGAGGAACACCCAAATATTTAATTGGAAATTTCTAGGTTTGACATCTGAACAAGGATGCATATGATGCAAGAGTACTACCAAGGATGTGAATTCCCATTATAGCGCTTTTCTGATAATTGATGCGTAAACCCAAAATTAATTCAAAGCACCGTAAGATCCGTTTGAAAACCAGAATCACTGATTTCTCAGCCGGGAGGAAACAAATCGTATCGTCTATAAATTATAATAGCGAAATGTCTTGTAACACGTCCTCTAACCGAAAACCCAGTAGAACTCCCGCTCTAATGCTACAATCCATGAGCTGTTTAAGACCTTCTACAGCAAGAACAAAAATAAATGGAGAGGGTGGATCACCTTGTTTCACTCCTCTCTTTATGTTAATGGGCGCACATGGAGTACAGTTCATCAAAATCGAAGTTGAAGAATCCTTACGATAATTTGATAACCACGAAATCCATTTTTTTATCAAAACCCATTCTTCATAGGACCGAATCGATGTTAACCCATGAAATACTATCAAACGCCTTGTGGAAATCTAGTTTCAGAACTAAACTAGATTTACGCCTAGCATGAAGAGCATAAATGACTTCCGATGCCAAAAAGGAATAGTCGTGAATGGTTCAACCCTTAATGAAAGCGAACTGGTTATTCAAGATTAACTTTGGGAGGATGCTTTGTAAACGGAAGGATAGTAACTTCGCTATGATTTTATACACCCCATGAATAAGAGCGATTGGTCTAAAATTTGACAAAGAGCATGAACCAGGGACTTTGGGCAATAGCACGGTGTAAGACGTTTTGACTGACTTGGACAGGAAAGAAGTACAATAGAAATGGTCCAAAACAACCACAATTTCTAGTTTTAAGTCCTCCCAAAAGAGCTTATAAAAGTAGAAGTTAAAACCATCGGGTCCCAGCGCTTTATTCTCACCGCACGCGCAAACACTCTTCCAAATTTCCTCCACTGTAAATGGGGCTACAAGGGCAGCATTGTCACAATCAGAAACAACCTTGAAATGGAGGTTACGAAGGGTGAAGGGAACTGCTTGATTAGCCTTAAAAAATCCCTCAAAGAACGATCGAATCGCATCCGCAATTTGTTGCGGGTTGGAGACAATGAAACCATTGATATCAAGGTGAGTGATTTGATTATTTCGAAAGTGAGCCGATGACATTTTATGGAAAAAGGAGATATTATTATCTCCCAATAAGGTCCAATTAACTCGCAATTGTTGATGACGAAGCTTTTCCAAACACGCGCGTCTTTCGTGAAGGGAGAGCTTAAGGGAGGTTAATTCTAAATTTTGCATTGTGTTCAAAGGCCGTGATACACCACTTGATGTTAAGGCTAGGATCTGACATTCCAAATCTGAAATTTTCTAACTTAGATCACCAAAATTCACCGAGTGCCAAGGTCGAATAGCTGCACTCAATTTGCTTAACTTGAAGGAGATATCCTCATCAAAGTTTCCCTGACAAATGGTTTGCCACTTTGAGCTAATGAATGGCAGAAAATCAGCATTGTCCCACCATAAATTAAGAGCTCTAAATGGCTTGGGACCCCCAAAATTTTCTGAGCAAGAACAAAACAGAATAGGATGGTGGTCGGACAAGGTTATGTCCAACGTTGAGATAGGCATGGTCGGCCATAAATCCCAGATATTCCTGGATGTGAGGACTCTATCAATATGAGAGAATGATAATCTATTATGCCATGCGTAATCACGACCTTGGAGGGGGAGATCCTGAAGATTACCTTCGAAGATAAAGTCTTGAAATTCTAATATTGACGAAACAAATCTACCTCTCCATCTTTTCGAAGGATGCGAGACGTCATTAAAATCACCACAAATTAGAAGCAAGTCAAGATCTCGAATAACTGGAATTAATTCAAGCCATAAAGCATTCCTCTCTACTTAGTTAGTTGCAGCGTAGAGACTTAACACGTGGAAGACTTGTTGCTTTAAAATAAATTTAATCACTACCCAACACAAAGAAGAATGAATTACCGAGCCCTTTAGGAGCGTTGAATTCTAAGATAGTAAGATACCACCCGAAAGACCAATTGATGGAATGAAATGAAAAGCGAAATCATTATGACCCCAATAGCGTTGAACCACATGAGCCGAAACATTCTCGACTTTCGTTTCTAACATTGCAAAAATATTCAAGCTATATTTCTGAATGCAAGACACCGGTTAGGCTGCTGTCAATGAATGAGTTGATGCCTGAGATCTAGAAAAGGCATAATTCACCAAGTGCACGGCATCTGACGCAGAGATGGCTGCTATACCAGGAACCATGGCATTAATGACCAGGGCAACAATGGAAGCATGAGATGGGATTACTGCTGTTTGGCAGCCAAGGTCTGTTCTCAAAAGTGGTTCCTGAGTTTTGGGGATAATATTCAGCTCCCTCATAGAATGGTGTGAAATCGATTGAAGGGAATCATTCCTTGGCTGGCAGAAAGATTGACGGATTTGGACGTGTCATCACTAGACTTCTAGGAACATGCACTACTGGAATTATCAGAATAGACAGCATTATCATCACTCGAATTATTGGAAGCAACAACATCATCGGAGACTTGACAATGATCGCAACCAACACCTTGTCTTAAATTAGTGTGAACTTGCACCTCTTTAGATTCAATAATAAGAGTGAAACTTCGGTTAGTAGTACCAAAGGATACCGAAACAAGACAAGAGATCATGTCTAAATGATCTGGTCTATTGAAGTCATGGTCTAATGAAACAATACGACCGAAAGAGCCAGCCAGCTTTCTGATCAACGACTCACAAATAAACACTGGAGGTATGCCCATGAAGTCTACATACATGACACATTCTGAAGGAGTAAAATTCGAAGGTAGAAAAATCACACTCTTGAAAAGGTGATGCATAACCTTCCAATCACCTTCTACAAAACCATGCATCGCTTTAATAGAGTTAAAAGAAACAACAATGTTATCATTACCCACCGGGGTAGCAAAAGAAACATCAAAACCGTGCTCATGTAATAGATCAAAGGTGTGACAAATGTTCGCAATGTTAGTGAGGGAAACCAAGCAAGACTTATCTGTCTAAGGGGCCATTTCGGCTCTAACATCATGGCCCCGAGATGAAAATGAGTTCGATGATTTTCCTTTATCTAGAGGGTTCGGCATTGGGCAATTCAGCATTGGGCAAGAAGCATCCCTGGGGAGTTGCGCAATTGATACTACATTGGCATACGAACATTTTCCCTTAATGAGTCCCTGAATTTAGCTTGCTGTCTCTATTCTCGATGAGAGATAAAAACTTGCCGGGGACCTGACTTCTTTCTGATTCACCAAAATGAGTGTAACGAGCTCTGAATGCTCGCAAGCGGATGATTCCAATACAAAAGTAGTTTAGTCTGTATAAAACTTCATGAAACAGCAGAGAATCATCAGTAGAAAGAAAACCAAAGTTGAGATTACGTGCATTCTTCCTCTTTGATACATAAACATTTCCATGAACTCCATATTTTTTGAAAACCCAACGCATAGAATCAGCCCCATATGCATTAGGGAAGTTTTCAAAATAAATTCTGATATTGGTGGGGGGCTGCTGATCTTTTCTAGGGGGAACGGGAAGGGGCCTGTAGAGACTGGCCAGTAGAGGGGAAGGGTTGACGGTGGCCGAAGGAAGGAAGGGTTGATGGGTAATGGCTAGGATTTTGCTCCATGACGGTTAGTGCTATTCAATTGTCTTAGTAGCTTAACCAATTTTTCATTCCTACTCCCATAGCCCTTTGGCCAAGTACCTACACTTCAATATGAGAGCATCTCCCTAGTCGGTAAGTCAATTATACTTCATGAATTCTTGTCAAAATCGTCGGTAAAATTCTACGAGACATTTTGTCGAACATGTGGTGTAAATGTCAAAATTGACCTCCAATTTTTAAAAGCAACTAAAGAAGAGGCACGAATCCTGGACTGTAACCGGTTAGAGGAAGAGAGGGGGTGAGAGTCGGTAATTGGGTACACGGAACAGAGGGTGGAAGAGGACGGTGGTGGCAAGCAGTAGGAATGGCTATCTCAGGTTGATTTGCAGAGCCGTATAGATATGGTTAACTAGAGGATTGGTCCTTCTAGTTCTTCAAATGTGCTTATGATTTATTTTATTTAACTAATTGGTCATTTGAGATTAGAACTTAAATTTTCTTACAGTTAGCTTATAATCACCTTACGAGTAGTTGAAAATGACTTGACGAGAATATATTTTGATGGATTAAACGAGTTGATGGACAAATGTGTAACATCTACTTCAACATTATCTATAAATAGAAGACTAAAGGAAGTGTTTCAAACTTGGTGAATACACTTGGAAATTCTTACGTGCTAAAATTCTATTCAAATTAGTTAGTAATTGAAAATTCTTAAAATTAGAAGAACATACCAAATCTTTATCTTTGTTCTTTGCAAAAGTTATTTAGATCACAAATTGTAATAGATCATATTTGTAAGTAGAAACAATGTATTGTAAGTTGTTCACTTCATTCATTTTTTAATATTTTGAGTGATAACAGTTCGAGAAGGGTACTCAAACTGTTGGAGGGTTAGATAAAACAAGAAAGGTACTCACTGTAATCATCTATCCACTATGAAGGCTTCTCTACCTAGTTAAAGGAGTTGAAATTATAATTAAAGCTCGAAGAAGGTAATCGATGACTGGATTAGGCATGGGCTATTGAACCGGGATAAAATCATTGTGGTTGACTCTCTTAACCCTTATATTTTATTTTCACTTCGCAAAGTATTCACTCAGCACACATCATGTTTCATATCTACGTTAATTTACTAAGTATTTTATTAGTCAGTCATGATGAAAAAACATGAGCTCTGCTAGGGTTTTATCCGCCTAGCCACTGATCAACATCTGCTGCCCCTATGTAGTTTCTAGTCGCTACTCTTGCTGCCTCGATCTCATTCCTACCGTATTTGATTATGCAATTTGGTTCCATTGACTGCTCTTCTCTTTTATTTTGTGCGATTGGTTTGGCTATTCTCTACTACTATCTTTCATTTGAAAATTGGTATTTGGGTTATCTAATGTGGATTTTATTGCTTCTCTGTTTCATAATGAATGTTCTCTACTAATTGAGAAGGTTGTTGCTCAGTCTAAGCCAATTGCTTTGAAGCAATCTTATGCTCCAATTATTTCGAACAAATCTGAAACATTACCTTCTAAACCAGTTGTTGCTATGACTGGGATCCCGCAAAAGAAATCTCTTTCTTATGTGGTTGTAATTAATCAAGGGGTTTTGATTCATACCATATCAATTTATCTAAAAAAATTGATTTCAGCTACTGTATCAGACAATGGTGATGGTTACAAAGTGATCAAGATCCTAGAAGAATTCTATACTAATCCACTTTCATTATGCTAATATTCGGCAATTGGTAGGCTAACTTATGTGAAGGGTGACAAGCCTTGGAAACATGCTGAAATTAAAAACAAGCTGAATGCGACTTAGAATCATGAGATGGATTAAGCCCTACGGCTGAGGCTCTTTAAAAGATCTGGTGTACAGGAAATCTTAACCTTAAGCCTGGAATCATGAGGTTTTCGATTTGGAAAGAGGGTTTCGATCCTACGGTTCATATATAGACGTCTTCACAAGTTTGGGTTCGTTTATACAATCTTCCTTGGGAGTTCTAGGATTGCAGATTACTTTTGGGTGTTGCACAAGCAATTGGGGTCCCAATCAGATTTGATCACAATACAATCGAAGGGGAACTTGGGTACTATACTCAAATTTTGGTGGATATCGATCTTGCAAAATCAGTTATGGACCAAGTTAGGCTTGACACGGTAGTAAAGATCTTTTGGGTTGCATTTTAGTATAAGAACATTCCAAATCTCTATTTGGTTTGTCACTCCATCGGTCATACAAAATTGTTGAAGGAATCAAAATCAAGAGAAATAGCTAGGGAAACCAAGGGAGCCTTCTAGGGGAATCAGTTCCCAAGGTTTGGATTAGAAAAAAAAGTACTACGGCTGTTCCTGAAAGCTCTGAATGAGTTGAACAGAGCAAAGCCGCTACTACTTCAAAGGGTGTGATCCAGTCCAAAGGGAAGGAAAAAAGGTCTTATATTGGGCGGATGAATGTGAAGAAACCAATAGCGAAACTGAAGATATTAATGTTGATGCACTTGTTTTACATGTTTCAAAAGGGAGGGATATGATTCCCAACCTAGAACTCCTTCAACGTAGCAATCCGATACAACGAGATTTGAAAGAGAGGCTTAAGATTGATGCAGAAGTTCAAACAGAGAACGTTTTCTATTCCTTGGAAGATAGTCTCAAGTCCGTTTCAGATTCTAAAGAGAGTTTTGAGAATGAGCATATTGACACTGAGATTAACATCACAAATACTCCAGAAAGAGTGGAGAATATTTAGAGGATTAATTTGGAAGTATTTTTACAACATGGTAAACCATTAGAAGAGAAGGAGGAGGCTGCGAAAAAGGAGAATAATTGGGAAACGAACAATGATAGGGTTGACATGGTTGAAGAGATTGATAATACTTGGAAAACAAATAAGAGAAATAAAAAAACAAGTCGGTGAAGTTTATCGCCAAATGTGCGTATGAGATTTTAGGGACTCTATTATTGCCTCGACCTCCAAGATCGAGTACGGATTCTAGCTCTAGCAGAAGAAGGTCTGCATGTAATGTGGATTTGCCTACCACCTCTAATTGGAAGCTGTTCTCAGTCCGGAAGAAAAAAAGCTTAACAATTGCAACTAGAGAGCAAGTTCAATACGATCATAGGAAACCAGACAAATATTCTCCTACATAATGAGTTTATTAGTTTTTTTTTGAATGAAAATGAGATAAGGAGATAATGAGTTTATTAGTTGTTTCTTCAATTTACTGATTGTTTCTTCGATTCTTTAGGCTCTTGCTACTTCTATGTCTTTTCCTTTTTTTATTTTTCTTTCTTTTTTGTTATTTTCTTATTTAATAAATAGAGCTGGCATTTGTCGTGCTCAGCTTTATTAAAAAAATATTTTATTAGTCAATTCTACTGAGTTTTTTAACTCAGCAAAGTTTGTCAAACTGAGACTTAGTTTGTGAGTTTTGTTTAGTCTTTGTATCAGCAAGCATTTCATAATATAAAATTACTCAGTACACTTAGTAATTTTTTTTAAAAAAAAAATAAAATTGCGACCTACAAATCAAGTTAAGACATTCACCCCCTCAATCCACTATTGTTAAGTCAATTGGGACCAACAATTTTTGTATTAGAAAATAATTCTGAGAGCGTTAAGTATTTGAGCTTTATATATAGAGTGAGTGAAACACTTCAATGGTAGATGAAATCATGCACAAGATTGATATGCAATATCTCTCTTTTTGTTGACCTTCACAAGTCTGAGTTACTTCATGCATAAATTCATTTTTAGTAGTATTAAGTGTCATTGACATCCATATAATTTTTTGTTTTTCAGGAGTTTGTCATCTTCGTTACATACATATAAAATAATATCTAACTTATGTCAGATTCAGGTTATGAACATAACAAACGGATCAGTAATTAACAAATAAAATAACTAATGAAAAGAATGGTACAATGTCAAGTGAACCAATATATATAATGGCCAAAACTTATTTCAATAAACATCTAAACAAAAATGGACTAAATCTCACCAAGGTGTCTATATTTGGCAAAAGAATCGTCAGCTTGATATTCTTTCCAAAAGATATGAAAAACTTCCACATACATTGTACAATTTAGTTTTAACACTCAACTCATTTTGTGTCAATTGACAAAAAAAGCTTATAACTTGCAACGAGTATTGGACAAATGCACCAAATAATTAGAATTGCTTTTTCAACCTTCATTATAAAATGTCTTCAAAGCAAATCTACCTCGAGTAATATAGCAACACAAATTGTATCAATTTGAAAGCAATTAAATTAATCCAACCTGCATAGACAAATTTAAAAAATTTACTTATCATTGAGAATCGCCATTTT
>CATIWQ010211322.1:0-36730 GCA_949673415.1 Euphorbia schlechtendalii
TATGTATGTATGTATGTATGTATGTATGTATGTATGTATGTATGTATGTATGTATGTATGTATGTATGTATGTATGTATCTATGTATGTATGTATGTACGTGTGCGCGTGCGCGTGCGCGTGTGTGTGTGGCAACGGATCCTGGACCCGGTCCGGATCCGTTTTTTAGGGTCCGGATCTTAATTTTCTAGATCCGTTGGATCCAGGTCTAGGAAAATGGATCCGGGTCTGGACAATGAAACTCGGACTTGTAATTAAAGATTAATTGTACTTTTTCATTTATTATTTACCCCGAAAAAATTGGATAATTAATATTATTTGATATCCACGTAAATCCAATTGCATGAACATAATTAAATGAGCATGTAAACTATTTAAAATAAAGTGAAATGTACAAATATGGAAGCTGAAACTAAGAATTTAATGTTAATTACATGGACCCGTTTTGAACCCGTTTATGGACCCGGATCCGTCGAATCCATCGGATCTAGATCTGGATCCGTCGAATCTGGACCCGCCGGATCCGGGTCCGATCCGGGTCTAATATATTCAAAAGGATCCGGACCGGGTCCAAGCTGAACCTGGTCCGGATCCGGCCCATTGCCATCCTTAGTGTGTGTGAACGTATTAAGCTTATGTTGTTTTTATCGGAATGAAATTCGGGTATAATTTATCGAACTTTTTAAAACTAAGCCGAAACTGATCCAATGTTGAGTTGGAAAGAAAAGGTCTAGATCTAAACAATTTATAATTATTATTATTATGGAAGTTTGAGAGGTAGGTAGCTAGGCATAGGCAGTGCTATAGAACCTTTTAAGAGTACAACCATTAAGAATCCTCAAAAGAAATGGGTTTGAAGTACATCTAGGAGTCTTAAACTGTCCCAAAGTAGCCCCATTTGCTACAAAATAATCCAAAACTTTCTTAAAAGTCCCTCTTTCCACTACGCAAAGCTCAAGTGGACCTATTGAATGTGCTTTTCTTGATACAACATACCCATAATCAGCAAATGTTTCATCCATTTCTCTGCAACATTCTCCAAGTATCTTTTCTTCTTCCGCAATTTCTCCCCAAATTTCCCAGTATATCACATAGTGTCCCGGTTGCTTTTCGACCTCTGCGTGGCTCGTGAAGTCCACAAGTTCGGCTTTTGCCTTGCTTGTTAAAACTTGAACACCCTTTTCAACTGCAATTTGAAGATCCTTTTCTGTGTTCTTGTCGATGTTTACTGTTAGTAGCAGCTTTCTTCGACAAATGTAGTTTAGTTTCGGTGTCCCTTTGTGGAACCCCGACACTTCGACAACATCTCCCAGTTTGCACCTGTATAATCCTGGAGAATAATGGATGCATAATCATCAATAATACTCAGTAGGTTTTATGTGTGTCGATTCGTATATATAGTTGATATCGAATTTAGTTGTCGCGTATATATAACAGACTTTATAGCGACAACATGCAAACATGCTTGTAAAAGTGGCGAGGATAGTCTTGTCTTCGCTACAAAAAAAACAGAGATTAAGTGACAAATGCTAAGGGGATGACATCTTGCTTTTCCGTCCCTGTATACAAGGAGTTATATGTAAATATCATTGGGACAAAATTCGTCCACAAAAAAATTAGAGACAAGTTTCTTACTTTTGGGGACAATTTTTTGCTGTCTCCAAAAATCTTACATTTTGTAGTGATTCATAGATTTGATGTGGGCCAAAATGTTAAGTTGGCATCAAATTTACACATACAATGACGACTTTATAGTGACAACATACAAGGGAAAGCGCACCTGTAAAAGTGGTGAGGACTATCTCGTATTGTTGGCCAACCTTAACTTTGGATAGAGGAACGGGTTCACCTTCAATGAAATCGTCGTTGGCAGAATCACAGACATAATGGTCATGTTGATTCTGTCGATACAACGGGATGAACTCGAAGTACGAAAAAGTGGGCACGACAGTGAAAGTAACATTTTCGGGTGGCGAAATAGGATCGATGTTAACACCAATCCAACTCTCAGTTGATCCATAATCAGCACTTACTAATGGCACTTTGCCACCTGTATAATGCCTTAGTTTTTTCAGATAAGGCTGCATTGATCCTGTCATTATCGAATAAACATACTTCGCATTAGGCCATAACTCGGGAATCAACCCGAGCCAATCAACCTTTTCGAGCCTTTTACAACTCTCTTCAATTTTCATTCCCAAATCAGGATTCGGGTTCTTTTCAACGATCTCCGAAACTGCTTTCCTCAAAGTCGGGTTCACTATAATCGAACTGCTCAAACTCCCTCGTTTAATGTCGTTGCAAATCTCTTGCCATTGTTCTTCGAACGATCGTAAAGCTTGGATTATGCTGTAAGCGAAAGTCGAGGCTATGAATTCGATTTGATCATTGAAAAACAGGCCGAGAAGAAGATGGCAATAAGTCGACTGCTTGTAATCGCCACACGAGATTACTTCTTGTGGACTACAAGTGAATGATTTGGTGTATTGTTGTTTGATTTTGAATTCTTGACTTGCGTAAATATGAGTTGTTGCAGTTCCTACTGTTAATCCTCCTTTTGTTTTGTATAGTTTGCCGCTGTATATGAATTCTAGCACCTTTCCTCCTTCCCTTGTTGGGTAAATCCTATGTTAATAGAAGAACACAAATTAATTACCGACGGATTAGCAAGGAAAACATTGAGTAAAAGGAAATAAATGGAAATTTGGTTGGTAATTACAAATTTTATTCGGCTTAGCTTTTTTTTTAAAACAAACATAGTTGATTTCTAATCTATTAACAGAGTCACAATTACTTTCCAAAATATAAATAAATGATGTCTCCTGTTTTAGTTGTTATTACAAGTTCATTCATGCATTCACATGTTTCAAAAAAGAAAAAGTTGAGCAGCAATATTTGACTTTTTGACTAGATGACAAAAACGTAGCCAAAGTGAACTTGACATGAAGGCAGATATTTCATTGTCGGTTGTATTTTAAATAGAAGTTTAATGAAACAGACACTATAAAGTGTTTGATTTGTAATAAAAAATTTGAAGCAAATTAAATTTTGTTGTTGAAAGATTTATTTAACAATACGAGTACAAAAAGAATGTTGTTGCAAATATATATGCTGCTATAGTCCGTCGCAATTTTGTTACGATTCTTTGTAATAACTTTTTTTATTGTTGTGTAAGATGAAGAAATCAAGTTCTATAATTTTAGTATCAAGATTTTTCGGTATCAAAATATTGTATTTATTCGAGTTATGGCCTCTTTTTCTAATGAAACACAGCACATTTCTTTGTTTGCAAATGTGCAAAATTCAAAAAAAAAAAAAAAATCTTGAGAATTCTCAAAGTATTTCAGTGATCAAAAAATTGAAAATTGTTCAAAATCCAGTGATCAAAATAAAAATTTCTTCTCAAAGGGTGTAGCTAAACTTGCTCATAACTGGGACATAAAAAAAGATGTATATTAGTAACTGTAAAAGATGAAACTGCTCCCCTCCACACGTTAAATTAAAAAAAAACATGTTATGTAGATATTTTCTAAAAGCATGCAAAAAGCAGGCCCAAGTACTTACCTTGATTTATAGGCTGCTGCCAAGGTAAGAATCTGAAGAGTAGTCTTTGCGCAATGGTGAGTGTAAGGAACTAACTTTTGTCTACCTTCTGTGGTTCCAGAGCTGCCAATTTCATGCATAAAACAAACCATAAGAATAGTGGACGCTTTATTTGAACGGAAAATTCGCTAACAAAGTCTTCGGCAAGAAGAGTTAACAAGTGAACTCGAACCCCGAAAAATGTGTTGTAGACAAACAACATTTTGAACGATGCAAATTGCGACATTCTACACTATATCTTCGGTGGACGGACTACTTCATCAAGGGTAAAGATTTATGTCGGAAAAAAAAGGAGAATTAATTCGTACCTTAAACTAAGAGTAGAAACCGGGTCTTGAATAAGCAAAGGAGAGGTTTCCCCATCAGCAATTCTTTGAATAAAAGGCTCCAAATCCTTATGAGAAACAATAGGCACCATACAAGTATAAAGAGACTCCAATGCACAATCTTCCACTTCTTGAATCTCGACATCTCCTAGCCATTTCTTGAGGTACTCGACATTGCAATTCCGCTCGAGAACCCGCCGGAGAGTTTCCCGTTGAACGTCTCCGGCGGCCTCCGAGACCTGGTCGAACCAAGAGATAATGTCATGGCAGCCGTTGCTCATACTATTATTGGTTGTTGCTTCTTCCTTTGATGATGGCATAGATCATTAATAGCAATGTGTTTTTTTGTGCTACTTCGTTCACTCATATATATAAATGAAATTTGTGTTAGATATATCTAACTGTCAAAAATGCCCAAATCACAGAATTTCACTTTCACTGTCTGCATTTCGCCATTTTTCGATATTTTTGTACATGTGACTTACAATGTCTCCATTGTAATGTGTACAACGGTACATTAAATTTTAAAATCTACGGTCAATCTGTTGTACTCTAAAAGGGAAACTAATCAAATCATTGAAATTAGACTCATGAGCCGGGAGAGTGTTGGATTCCTTACCCTGAGTGAGTATACAAGTGGGGTTGAACCCATCTAACACAAAACCAATTAACTTATGTTAAGGTCCAATCTACTCCACTTATATATTACTCATATTCCTTTATTATTTTCAATGTGGGATAACCCCAACATCTCCAACACTCCCTCTCAAGTGCAACTGGGCCTGGACCAGTTGCCACTTGCCAAACATTCCTTCATCTATCTCCTCGGAGGCTCAAGGTCATCAACGGGTCTAGCCTTTCCGCTAGAAAGAACTCCACCAGGACTTTAACACGAACCCAGGATCTCGGCTATAAGGCCTTCTTCTCGTTCTGATACCATATAGAGAATTCATGAGCCGGGAGAGTGTTGGGCTCGTTAGCTTGAGTGAGCATACAAGTTGGTTAAACCCATCTAACACAAAACCAACTGGCTTGTGTTAAGGTCCAATCTACTCGACTTATATATCACTTATATTCCTTTATTATTTTCAACATGGGATAAACCCAACATCTCCCACAACCCTAATTAGCGACACTAAATAGTAACAAATAGATATTTGATAAAAAAGACATAACAGAATTAAAAAAACGATAAGAATGAAGTTGCACTATGGTACCAATTCATTTGTAAATGAACTGAAATTAGAGATAAAAAGCTTCCTGAATATTTGGATTCTTAAGGTATAAAAATCTTATGGCATGATAATTTTTCCACCACAGGATGCATGATAATGTGTTGACAAAATTTGATGGCTTAATTTTCGTAAAAATGCAAGAGATTTTTTTTTTATTTTAGTATATATATGGAGAAGAAAGTGCCAGCATGGCTTGCAAGTGACCAAAACCAACCTGCATTGACAGCTTTGCCAACTCTATACATAGTTTTTTTTGTCTATTTGCTTTCTGGTTTTCACTTTTTTTTTACATAATGTGTACATATACCAATATAGCCACTTGTGACCAATTTTTAATAGCTCAAAATGTAAATGATAGGCTGAGTTATGGAAAAAAATGCGTCTTAAGAAATTGAATTAATCGTCATTCAATTACCATGGCATTTGACAACTGGTAATGTTTTATAACTTTATGTAAAGTTTGTTGCAATTGAAAAAAAGAAAACATACTATTACGACAAAATCACTTTTTTAGATTTTTCTGATATAACTTATATGATCATATAACATATATATTATCTTTTTAATCTCAGTACTATACAACCTATTACATTTTCAGTCCTCGAGTGCATATAAGAATGATACTTGTCTTCTTGTAATTACAAAAAAAGAGAAATCAATCTCCAGTCCCTCTAATTTCACAAAACTTTAGTGAATACGGATATAGAACTTTGATTTTGAAGTTAAAAAATGTTACCTAAGAACAAACGCTGAATGCATTAGGATCCACTAACCTGGCCGTAAAAGCTCATTGACGTCATGAACTTTCAAAAGTTTAAATACCCTCTGAACTATAAAAAAATGCACAAGTTTACCCCGTCAAATACCACATATCGGTTTATGATTAATTTGTCTCCTTAAAGATGCCTTTCCTACTTAAAACCACACACGACGTTAAGGAGGTAAAATTGTGTTATTTTTAAAAGTTTAGAAATTAATTTGAAATTTTAAAAATTAAAAGGATGGCTGAATGTTAGGAATAAGTTTATGATCCCAATGTATTAAGTAGAAAATGAATAAATTACATTTAATTGATTTTAATGTACATTATAACCAAGCAATGCATTAGTGACCACCAATTCACCATCTCTTTAAAAAAAATCAAACTTGTTAATTCAATCCCCATTATCAACATAAATGCCACCATATTAAAAAAATGTAATTCATGACCCACATACACAATAGAATGATTATAGTTAATAGATAAATAAATAAATAAATGAATAATAATAATAATAATAATAATAATAAGAAAAAATCTAATCGTGTCAAAATAAAAGAATTAATTAAGCTGTTAAATCAATCAAATAATATTAAAAACAAGATAAATAAAATCAAAGAAACTTCCACTATTCATTTGTCTACTATATTGTTCCAAAACTGTTTCTTTATGAAACTTTGTTCCAAAAGTTGACTCCCACGAGGAAAAATAACTTTTAAAAAAAAAAAACGAATTCGAATATATTATTGTCATAATTACTGCAAAGTAATTGAAATTGATCTCTTATTTTTAATTGTTATAACCTACTTAGAAATTTTTTAATCAGTTTTTCCAAAACTAAAAAATCCACGAATCTAAAAAATTAAGAATTTTTTCTAGATATAGAAATCCAATAAAACTCAATAACATTCTTCATTAGCATAAGAAATGTGACTTTTTCGAACTAATACAGATTTTGAAAAGTTTGTATCGAGTTCAGAAATTCTCACATTTAATTTAAGAGGTGTTTGTAGTTAAATTGGTAGGAATGTAAAATTAACGCTCGCTTTAGAAAGAAATTGCTTGGAAATATTTATCTAATGGGTGGTTCATTGTTCATCTGTAATTAAAAGATCATATATATGAATTATAGATGATGTTTTTTATTCGTATCATAACGAAACTTTCGATATATTTTTTTATTCATTGCTTATGTTGAAGTGAACATTATGTTTTATATTTTAATTTATGAATTTAAGTTATTTTTTATAGTTTGTTTTTATGCGGTTTATAAATATTTAAGATTAAGCAAGCAAAACCAACTAAACTTTATTTAATATAAATATCATAAAAATTTCAAATTCTTCATATGCTCTTTTTTGGTCGTGTAATACAATAATAAAAATTTTCATCTTATAAATCAATTTTACTTAACATTTCCACAGATTGTCATCTAATTTACAAATCAATTTTAGTAAGCGTGCAAAGACAAAGAGTGACAAATACTCATTTGACAAAAAATAAACGTGACTTGTTTAAGTCATTATCATATAAAATTAATGTAACTGATAATGTTTATTCCACATTGATGACATTGTAGCAGGGTGATCTACGTTGAAAAAAGTTTCCCAATTATGTGACAAAAAACAATTGAAAATGTTATTGATTTGATTCTAAAATCAGTCAATTTCTGAATTAATGCATGCACGGTACAAGTATAATCTAGATTTGTTCAGTGGGTTGGGAAATTCCAGGATCAGGCTTAGACATTCAGATTTTGACTAAGCTGTTAAAATCGAAATTTTATGAATTGAGTTTGGTTTTTACATAAAAGTCCAAGCTTGGTCCAACAAATAATAATAATTTATTTATTATATATTTATAAATTATATTCAATAATTATTTTAGATTTTTATATATTATCTTATTAAAATTTTATATTTAATTATCATAAACTAAATTAAATATTAATTACTTTAAAAAACAACGAATAAATTTGACAGTTCAACATTTATTATAATTTAAATTTAAAAATAAAAAAACTCATGGAGTTGGACCAGGTTTGGAAATGATCTCGTAACCCCGGCTCGAAACCGAAATTTTAAAATATGAGCTTGGACTGAGCTTGGGTTGATGTTTTCATCAAAATCCGGTCTGAACCAGGCCTAGCTCGCCCATGGAACAGGTCTATCTAGTTCATGTATCGAAAAATACTTACAATGCTTATTCTCCACAAATCTTGGATGTATATTTTAATTATAATTATATATGGATTGTCTATTTAAGTATTTATAACTAAAATTTATTGTGGGGACTACTATATTAGTCGACTACATTGGATGAGATTGAAATTACTAATTGGGTGTAGTTCAATTGGTACGGTTCTCAAAATAGAGGTGAGATGTCTTGAATTTGATACCCAGATTTTCAATATTTATATTTATAAAAAAATTGGGGTTGGAGATTAAAATTGTTTATTATTACATTAATTCTATTTATATCCCTATTTATTTAAGTATTATGGACTTATATTTAATTAATTATATGCATTCAGAATTTATATTATCAATATTTCTATACTGATACCGGTTATTTGACACTCATTGATACCATGAAATCCGTAATTATATTATCAGTAATTTATATTATCAAAATTGACATTATATTATCATTTCCATTATTTTATAGAAAAGTATGTAATTTTAAATTATTGTGTGTATGCGTATTTATTTGCCAACAAAAATAATAATTATAATATAAAATTTAGAGAAAAATTTAAAAATACCTATAAACATATACAATAATACTTTGAACCATCTCCATCCAATTAATTAACGGACGATAAAGCTTTTGAGCTAAATTGATGTTACCTATATCATTTATAATCATAAACCACACAAGTGCCATCAAAATTTATCATATATATATGTTTGAAAATGACATTTCATATCTCTTAATTTTGACTTTCATTTATAAATGTTTCAAATACACGATCAATTATTAATTCATCATTGATGGTTAATTTCTTACCCTAATCAATTTTGTCACAATAATATCCCATATATTGTAAGTAAATGGGAGTAATACAATATTTCATCAAATAAACAAACATTTGGTCTAGAGGAATGGAGGATAGAAATTTTGTCATCCTCTTATGTTGAAGAATCAATTACTCAAATAATACGAGATATTTTATTCATAGGTTGTACACATATGCAATTCATGCTTCATTGATAATTCTATCAAAAACGATAAACATCTGTTATAATTGTTTAAATACTTAACAATTAAAAATCATTCATTCATAGGACAATCTGTCGCAGTGGCGAAGCCACATAGGAGGATGTGGGGTCTTTGGACCCCACATTTTCTTAAAGATTAGTATAAATTTATAAGTAAAGTGTTTTTTGATTCCATTAAAAATTATCATTGGATCTCATATTAGTACTAAGATTATTAATATATCTTAGAAAAAAATATTTTTTCTAACTAAATGTCTATATATTTTCATAAATTTACCTGCATTTCCTTTTATTTCTTTTACAGTTTTATTGTATAGTAAAAAAATTATTATTATTTACAAATTATTCTACGAATAATATAAAAGATTTTTTAGTATGATATATATGGATATCACAGTAGAATTTTTCTGGATCCACCACTGATCTGTCAAAAACTGCATTGTTCTACAGGGTTCAAAACACACAACAAAAATAATATAATTGGTGGTATTATGATATTGCAGTATATCATTAAAAAAAGATAAATACATCCTTACCCTCATTCAAATAGCTTATTACTTTCCCGAACTTTTCAAAGTTTATTTTAACTTTAAAACTTGGCAAATGTATGTTAGTTTGCTTCATCACTTTTCGATTCCTAGTTTGTACAGAAAAATAGAAAAAAAATGACATTTAAAAAATTAAACCAACCAGAAATTGATTGTAATGTTTAGAGGTAAACTTGTATATTTTTATCAAGTTTAGGGTAATAAGTTAATCTTTCAAAAATTTAGGAAGGTAGTAACCCATTTGTACGGACCAATAAAAATATATTTGGCAAAAAAAAATGAAATTTGGAATTTTGCATTGAAATCCTTTTAAATATTCTCTAGCTATGTAATCCAATAATTGTAGAATCTATCCTAACAATGAACGACTTAGATTCCTTTCCTTTTTGAATTGTAGTTCATGGTCTTTTATTTTTACTTTTCTTAAAAAACAGAATAATTTTGGATTATTAATTTGAGGTTAGTTGAAGAAAAAAAATGCATTCACGTGTAAAATTAATTTTTGTAAACTTGAGGAGAAAGCTTCTAACTGTAATTGATTGTGATGTCTGGTCAAAAAAAATTTATATTAGACCATTAAAATTAGATATGATTCACATATATATTCGTTAAAAGAATGATTTATTGGAGTAGAATGAACTATTTTTATTTTCAAAAAATAATTTTTTGTATAATCTCGCTAATGATGATATTAAAACACAGGAATTATTAAAAACTTATAATGAACTAGAGCTAGTTAAAATAAAAAGAATAAATTCGTGAAAAAAGAAGAGTGATTTTATGGAATTTTGAGTTTTAAATGTGACAAGTTTCTCAAAAGAGAATTTGTAGTTTACACCTGTAAAAAAATTGTATAAATCAATTTAATCACGCGAATATGAATTGAATTTTGAGAGTAATCAATCAAATAAATACTCACATGCCATAAATTCATTTGCCATTATTTCGCTATCAGATATTTTCAATAATAGTATATAGTTTAAAGCTTTAAAACACATGTTACATGCTACTCATGAAATTGTTTTCAGTTGATCAAAATGACAAGAACATAAATTTGTTGCCTATAGCATTTGTTTTGCATCCATTGATGAATACACACACCAAAAACACCAGTCAAATGTATTTCCGAATATATAAAATTTTTTGAATTAAATAGTTTGTTCTGGTTTTAGTCCACGTTAAATTATTTTAATAATATTCATAAGTTGTAGAGTAATAGAGTAATTAAATCCAATATACTACATGAAATTCAGCTTGATATATACTACAAGTCTACAACTTCAGTCAAATAAATCTCTATTTTTATGGTTGATTTTCATGAAAGAATTGGCTATTTTATATTTAAATTCCTAATATATCAATAAATGAGTATCACACCATTATATGAATATGAACGTGAATTATTGAATTATTATTGTTAATTAAGATTAGCATATAATGTAGCAAAAAAGATAGAACTTTATATGTGCAAGGCATTTTAACAACAAGACCTAAATATATATAGCCCATTGATATGGACCGTATAAATAGAGACTAAACATACAGATGCCATTTCAATTTCTTAAATACTTTTTCGGTTGTTATATGACTCAAATGTTAATTTCACCTATTATATTACCTATTTACGAATCGTTTAGTGGACGGAACAAAAAATGAATGGAAAAAATGAGAGTTTTTGTTTAGAATCCAACGTCGAAGAGAATAACTATTCCTAGTTACTATAGAAATCGTGGAATAACTAATCCTCTTTGAAATAGTGACTAGGGATATATATTCCTTTCGATGTCGGAGTCTAACAAAAATTCACATCTTTTCCATTCATTTTCTATTCTATTACATTCCGCCAACCAAACAAGTCACATATGATACATTCACCTTTAGTCTATTTGATACTTAGCATATCGAATTTTAGTACGATAATTTAAGGGATCAATGGGGAATAATAATTATATACATGATCAACGAAATATACTCATTATCCAAATGACAATATAGTTATTTCGCGTTTTTTTTGTTATTAGATAGACAATTTAGGTACTAAAACTAAATAAATCATGCACTGAATATGCATATAGTAAATCCATTAAGCAACCAATATGCAAAAAAAATGAATACGACATATATTAAATAGATAATTTCAACAAACCATGTACCAAAAGGTCATTTGAACTATAAAACATGTTAAAAATATATTAACTGCCAATTTTTTTAACATATACACCGGTAATATCATCGTAGAGATAACGAGCTATTCAATTATAACGGTTAAACTCTATACTCATTCATATTGATGTACTAAGAGTGATTTCTCTCTCCTAGAATTTAGGAGAGAGAAAGCAAAAGTGAAATACAATTTAATTATCTATTTATACTACTAATGTAAGAATCTAGAACTAAGTAAATGAAATTCAAATTACACGGAACAATGTTGCATTTGATAACACAAAAAATAAAAAAACTCGTAACATCCAAAGCCTATCCAACCTCAAATCATTCATCATAGTTTTAGATGATTTCGTCTCAATCATCGTAGTTTTAAAAGATTGTGCTTCCATTACTAAGCCACTTCGGTTTCAATAGTTTTAAAAGATTTCACTTCCAATAATTTTAATAATTTTTAGAAGATTTCGCTTCCAATCAAGTCAAACGAATTTATACGCAAATTTCATATTATTTCTCGGTGTTTTAAAAGGCACTATGAGCCAGTCGGGTGGCTAGAGCCTCCGAAATCTAGGCGGGGATTAATCGAGACCTAGACGGGGGTTAGGCGGATTAAATTTTTAAAATTTTTAATATTTATTAATGAATTAAAATAATAAATTTAATTAACACATACTTTTTTATATAATAAAATTAAAAATTCATGTAACAACATTTTTTTGGACTTTGATGATAACTTTTTAGGTTTGGCGATATTTTTCTCGGCTTTGATAACACTTTTCCAGTATTTCGCGATATTTTCCATTTTAACCGTTAGATTATATAAAATTTTAAAAATCCATTTGTACAACAGAAAAAAAACACCACTTCATTTACAAAATATGTCATTCCTTCATCAATTTATAATGTTTTCAAAGTCCGCGTTAACAAAATTCGTATTTCACACCTACCCTTGTGGTCACCTCCGCCGGTAGCAAAAAAAAAAAAACTTGCAATAATCTTTCTGAGGCATTTAATTAAACAACTCATGAGCAAGATTAACATTTGCATTTTTCCTCAGGACAATCTTAGAATTCCAACTCATCAAACACAAAGAACAATTACAGCAAACTAAATGGCAGCACCTTTAAATCACCGTCTGCATATCTAAAACCTTTAACCAACAACAAATGAGTTCTACGATTCAAAACAGATAAGCAAAAGCAAATAAATCTAGATTTCAATTATTGATTTCATTCAAATGCTATGCTTTATGTTTCTGTCATACCTGAACAAGATTAGTTAATTTCCTTTGCTCTCCCGGTAATAACTATGCCGGTCATCTTGTAATTTCAGTCTTCATCGCCGAATTTCGGTTTCCAACGCCGGAGATATGCTTTCCTCCGATGGCTTTTCCTTAAATCTCGCCTGGATTTTCTTACAACTGCCTGTATAAATGATGATTTTTCCCTCTATTTCTTTTTTATTTTCTGTTTTCTTCTTGTTTTAGAAATGGACGTTCAACCCCATTGATCAGGCATTTTACAATTAAACCTGCTCCGGTGGCCGGGCGTTTTATCATAACACCTGCACCGGTGACTAGGCATTTTGGCAAAACGCAGTTTAATGTCACTTAGGCCCGTTTTAGTGACTGGGTCCAGATTTTACGGTCTGACGGGTCAACCCGAGTCTCACAAATTGCGGGAAAAACCTTCCGTGTACTGCAGTTCTACCTAATTTACAAAAGAAAAATTGAAACTTTTTTCTCCTTCAATTGTATCATCTCTTCATCCATGGCGACTCTAAACACCTTTACCTCTTTTAAATTTTCTGCTCCAAGCAAATCAATTACCCAATTTCATAAACCCTTTTTTTCTCCAAGGCTATTCAAAATCCCCAAATCGAAAAGATCGCTCCTTTCAACGGAAAACAGACTTAGCTGGATTATTGGGTCTGTCACGGATGACCGGGAAGCGGTTCCGGTTAAGGATAGCCCTTCAGAGGATGAGGAGAAGTTCATCTTGCTCAATGGGTCTGAGGATTTTCAGGCTCTTAAAGGTGGCAATGATGGTGATAAGCTAGTTAGCAGAGCTGTTAATGCGAGCATTGTTTTGGGTTTTGGGACTTTTGCTGTCAGCAAATTGCTCACTATTGATCATGATTATTGGCATGTAAGTGATGTTTATCAATTTCAAACTGTTTGCATCTTGAATTCAAACTTGTATGTGGTATTAATTTCTCAATAATCATGATTTGATTAGGTTTTCATTGGCTTTGTTTTCTAAATTTTCATAGATTTATGCAATGTTCAGGGGTGGACCCTTTACGAGGTGTTAAGATATGCACCTGAGCACAATTGGATTGCATATGAACAAGCTTTAAAAACAAACCCAGTTTTAGCTAAAATGGCTATTAGTGGGATTGTGTATTCTATAGGAGACTGGATTGCACAAGTAAGCCAACTTTTATTTTTATTATCTTTGAATGCTTAAGTAGTAGCGTTGGCATACTCTTAATTTGCAGTGTTACGAAGGGAAGCCTATTTTTGAGTTTGACCTCACACGAATGTTTAGATCAGGCATTGTTGGATTCTCTCTTCATGGATCACTTTCTCATTACTACTACCAGTTCTGTGAGGTAAAATTGTGGTTCAAATTTAGTTTAAGTTGTTGTTTACGACTCATATGGCCGTAAACAGAGTCAACATTTTCAAACCTCATTCTTGCATGATTTTTTATTTCTTCATTGTATTTCACAATTCACCACATAGTGTTTGCTGATCCTCAAAGTTTTCTATGTCTATAGTTTCTCGCAAAGTTTGGTGCTTTATATTGTTCGCCACGTATAGGAATGACTAGGGTCGTTTGGTTTGATTATAGGCTCTTTTTCCTTTTCAAGAATGGTGGGTAGTCCCAGCTAAAGTTGCTTTTGACCAAACGGTGTGGTCCGCAGTTTGGAACAGCATCTATTTCACAGTTCTTGGTTTACTGCGATTCGAGTCCCCTGCCAATATTTTCCGTGAACTTCAGGCGACATTTTTGCCTATGTTGACTGTAAGAAACTTTTCAACTTTACAGTTTCACATGGTTCTCATGGAATTCGAGTTCCTGGTCATCTTTATACCATATCGAAGTGTTTATTCGTTATTCTTGCCTTATCCGATCTCAATGTCATCTAAATGCAAGCTTTTCTGGAATGAATTGGTTGGCAGGCAGGATGGAAGCTTTGGCCATTTGCTCACTTGATTACATATGGTGTTATCCCTGTCGAGCAAAGACTGCTTTGGGTGGACTGTGTTGAGCTAATCTGGGTTACCATACTTTCTACGTAACTACCTAAAGTTTTGAACTTCGCACTCCGAAAAGTATCTGATTTCTTGAATATTATATCCCATGGTCCTGCAATTTGACTCTATACTATGGGCATAGTTATCAAAATCGTACGATTCGATTCGATTCACCCCTGAATCGATACGAATTTAAGTGGTGAATCGAAATAGGCTTAGAATCGTTACAGAATCGTTGGAATCGTATCTGAATCGTGTGATTCGCTCGATTCAGCCGATTCAAAATGCTTAATGTTTCTTAGATTCTTATCTAGTTATATTCACTTAATGATGAATAATTATTAGAGATTATGATTTTATTGGATAAGGTTTTAGTTTTGATTACTTGGTTAGTTGATATGATATGTTTTTATACTAATATTGTATGCATTGATTAAAATTTATCATTAATTTAAGTTGAACATCCTAAATATTTTATTTTTATACGATTTTAAGAATTGATTTGAATCTTACGATTCGATTCGTGATTCGCAATCCATAAAATTGGGATTTCGATTCTCGATTTGACTACTATGACTATGGGTATTTCTTTGTACTCTATTCAGTTTTAGCAGAGTTCTACTTTTATTTGTGGTTCACCTTTATAACCCTTTTCTCTATTTTGTTGCCATGTCTTGCTATAGTAGTTCTGCTTAATGATTAAGCATTTTTTTGGGTTGTTTCCACAGTTACTCAAACGAGAAATCAGAAGCGCGGATTTCCGAAGCAACATTGGAAGAAAACTCCAGCTCTTCAAGCAATTCTACCGAGGTATGTCACAGCTTTACTTTGAAAAATTGTTTAGGTAAAAACACAATTAACAAGAGAAAACTGGGGAAAACATACTTCGCTGAAACTCTGTTTCTGTATATGAACCAAATTATTGACCAACAGATGTCATTCTTGCAGGAGTAAACAGAATGGAAAACCACAAGTTTATAGGAACAGTTTCAAAAATCTTGTTAATAGATTCATTGGCCAATCGTCTACCGCATTATTGAAGATAGGTATACCAATAGAATAAACAGATTAAGGACGTGGCCTTGTCATGCAGAAATTTGCATTTTGTTTCTGCAGAATGATGTGAATATGTGAATTTAAATTTGAACCAAGAAAGAATGTAACATATGATATGAGTAAAGTATGATTTGAATGGAAATTTTTACTTGGAGAAGATGTAATTTAGCCTGACCTTAATCAAGGGCTCAGTGAATGAAATGCCAATTCAAGAATTTATCTGCTTAATATTGTATCTTCAGGATTGACTTAGAAAATGTTGATTATAAGAGGTTTTTTAGGAACCTTATTGGTTCTAAAGAAACGAAACCTGATAGAAAATTCAAGATTTTCATTCCGATACTTGTTACCCGATATTAACTCATATAACATAAGCAATACTTATTCGGATAAACAACAAAAACATCTAGTACCCTCTCGAAGTACCTAGTAATTCCAGTTGCTGCCATTTTCACCTGAAAAATACCTTCTATTGTTGGGATTTGGTGTGTAAGAAGGAATGTTGTGGTGTGGTGATGTTTTTGGAGGAATGCCATCCTTTGAAGAAAAGCCTTGCGGTAAATTTTCAGGCACTTGTCCATCAGTGTCGTGGGTTGTCGATGTTTTATTGTCAGAATACTGAATATTAGAAGGAATGGAAGGGAGTGGTGGTTTTTTAGGTGGAAGAAAGGGAGTGGTGGTTTTTTAGGTGGAAGAAGCATCGATTTCGGGGATTTTTTAGGACTAGGAGGACTCCTTATCCCGTCATGCAGACTGTCAGGTGGATGAGGTGGCGATTGATTTTTCAACACGCGTCCGTTGCGTTGACCGTGGAAATCTGATTTCATTGACTGAGTTTATTGTGATATTGTGAGAAATAGAAAGAGAGCCATGAGAAAGAAGTTGGCTGTAGAAGCCATTTTAGTGAGAGAAACTATGAAATGATAAGCAAGGAAAAGACTTGAATTATATGCCTTATGTCACGGGCTAAGTTTTCGACGACGCACCGTGCAGCACTATCGAACAACCAACGATAATGTGCTAGCAAAGCCTTGACACAAGCCTTGACGATGGCTTAAACCTTAATGCGTGGAAGCGATAGCGTTGCGGAAGCGATAAGGAAATAAGAAGGCAAGCACACTTGCGAGAACTTGAACACTTTATTAATACTTCACAAAGTATTACAAAGCTCACACTTGAGCACTCACACAACTCTCCAAGCTCTCTTGAATTACACTTTGCAAGGTTGGATTTTACAAATGAGGGGTGAAGCCTTTATATAGGCATTCCACCTCCTTAACCAATGGCCTAGATTTATTATCTAGAAATATCCAAGATCTAATGGCTAGAAATGCTTATTCTAGAATTTACATAGAGAAAAATCTGCCCTAGGTCGGTTGTGACAGATTTCTGGATAATTCCCTTGCTATTCTGCTATCTCTGGAACATTCTGGCGGATTTTGGGCTATGCAAGCTGTTTGCGGGCTGCATGCCATTTTTGGCCCATTTCTCGCAAAACTTTGCCATCTATTGATATTTCCTCGCACAAAACTTTGCCCATTGCCTTTTAAACATGTCATGGACCTTTCCATGAAGTTTCGCCTTTGTGCGCATCCGTTTGTGGCAGAAGTGGCATGCCCTCGTGCTAGATTTCCTGTTGCGTCATGGCTAACTTTGTGGCAACGCCCCTTTGCGAGCTTTCTCGCATGTGGTCCGCGACGATTTGCGAGATAGGATTTGCGGGCCATGACATTCTCCCCCACTTGCATTCGCTACGCCCTCGTCGCAAGCGAAGTTTTGCCGCCCCTTTGCTTCTCGCGTCCCTTTGCCTTTTCTCCGCATCTTTGATGGGCATTTCCAAGACCATCCTCAGACTCTTTGCTTGGTGATCTCCCCAATGTCAATGCCGCGATAGCATGCTTGCCATACTTTAAACCTCCCTTTGTTTGACTTGGCAAAACGTCTTCGCGCTTGCATTGCACGACGCAAGAACCCCCTCCTTGCACGATCGCCATTGTGTTGGTGTTTGGTACGATTGTGGCATTCATCTTGTCCAACAAATCCATGCCAAGCATTAGATCCAAATCATCGAGCGATGCGATGGAAAAGTCTATCTTACCTTTCCATGCTCCGATAGCTAGCGGCACTTCTTTGGCCTCCCCCACTAGATTCGTCCATGCGCCGTTTACTCCCTTGAAACGTGCATCGAATGGTTTCCACTCTACTCCTAGAGTGCGAGCAGCTCCCTCGGTCATATAGCATGTGTCCGCCCCTGTATCGAGCAATCCCTAGTTTGCTCCTTTAACAAACTTGACCTTGACAAACAAACGCCTCGGCTTGGGATTGTCCTCCCATGTCCTCGTCGTGTTATGTTGCTTTACACAAGCCACACTTCTCAGACCCTCTTCCTTGAAGTCTTATATCAAAGTAGCCAACTTCTTCTTTGACGGACAATCTCTCGCCAAATGCAGTCCTTTGCATAAGAAGCATGAAAACGATCCCTTTGTCTTCGAGGCTTCTCCGTGCGAGAATTTGGCTTCGGTTGGCCTGGGGTAAAACTTCTCCTTGTCTGCCCCTCCCTCGGGTTGGAATGGTTTCTTGCCCTTGTCTCTTGCATCATCTTTTCTCTCGAAGTCCGCAAGTGATTCCGCAACGCGGAGTGCCTCCCTAATGTCACGAATATCACGCATTTGCAACTCCATCTTTGCCCATCAAGTTAATCCATCCATGAATGTGAACAACGCTTCTCTTGGTGTAATGTCAAGAATGTCCAACATTAAGTCTGAGAATTCTGCCACATACTCGCGAATATGACCATCTTTATGGCGAAGATGGCGAAGCTTTGCTTGTGCCTCCATCTCGGCATCCGCGTGTAGGAATTGTCGCCTAAATTCTTCTTTAAACCCATTCCATGAGGTAATGATTACCTCATTGCCTCCCACGGGTTGAGACATACGTTTCCACCAAGATAGAGCATTATCCTTTAAATAAAGAGAAGCTTGGAAAATTCTTACCGCATCATCTTCAAGACCGGTTGCTCCGACGTAGCGTTCCATAGTGAAGATGAAATTTTCCACATCCTTTAGTGTACGATTCCCATTGTACACGTCCGGCTTCGGCACCTCGACCCTTGGAGTTATCCCCAAAACTCCACTGGGACCTGGAGCATTTAAGGCATTCACCGTCGCCCTCAATTACTCAACCTCTTGGCGCCTAACAGCTTGAGCTCTCGATGCCTCAAAATCTTCCCTTAATCTGAGGACATCGCTTTGCAGTGTGTTTAGTCGAGCGGTTTTCTCTTCGCACTCCTTGGTGCAGCATTCAGCCAATACGTTGAGAGAACTCAGCATGTCATCCCTCAACTATTGCACGGTCCCAAGCAATTCTTCCTTTAATTTCCCCATGCACCCAGCGACAATGCCCTCCACCGTTGGAGTATATTCTTCCCAAAGATCGTTGTGATCTTCCATAGCAAGCTCAAGTCGTGCCAACCGCTTTTCGACGCTTGCCATAGGGTCTCTAGCTTGAGATTTATCCCTATGGCTACCTTTGCGAGTATTCCTCTCTTGCTTGCAAGGTTCAACTATGTTCAACTCCAAGTTGCTTGCATTTTCTGAAGGATTTAACATCGCGCTCTGATACCAACTGTCACGGGTTGAGTTTTCGACGACGCATCGTGCGGCACTAGCACTCGAACAACCAACGATAATGTGCTAGCAAAGCCTTGACACAAACCTTGACGATGGCTAAGACCTTAATGCGCTGAAGCGATAAGGAAATAAGAAGGCAAGCACACTTGTGAGAACTTGAACACTTTATTAATACTTCACAAAGTATTACAAAGCTCACACTTGAGCACTCACACAACTCTCCAAGCTCTCTTGAATTAAACTTTGCAAGGTTGGATTTTACAAATGAGGGGTGAAACCTTTATATAGGCTTTCCACCTCCTTAACCAATTGCCTAGATTTATTGTCTAGAAATGTCCAAGATCTAATGGCTAGAAATGCTTATTCTAGAATTTACACGGAGAAAAATTTGCCCTAGGTCGGTTGTGACAGATTTTTGGATAATTTCCTTGCTATTTTGCTGTCACTGGAACATTCTGGTGGATTTTAGCAAGGAAACTGAGCCTTGCAGCATTTTGCTTGACTTTGGGCTGGGCTGTGCAAGCTGTCTGTGGGCTGCATGCCATTTTTGGCCCATTTCTCGCAAAACTCTGCCATCTATTGACATTTCCTGCACAAAACTTTGTCCATTGCCTTTTAAACATGTCATGGACCTTTCCATGAAGTTTCGCCTTTGTGCGCGTCCGTTTGTGGAAGAAGTGGCATGCCCTCGTGCGAGATTTCTTGTCACGTCATGGCTAACTTTGTGGCATCGCCCCTTTAAGAGCTTTCTCGCATGTGGTTTGCGAGGATTTGCGAGACAAGATTTGCGGGCCGTGACACTTATATATAGTTGAAATTTCAGCTACAATCTTGACTTTTATTTAAAGCTTGCTCTAATTCAATGCTTAAAAATGAATACATGAAAGCTTCGTGACCATGGTTGCAGCTTAATATTTTGGGTTTGAAATATTTATGTTTTTACTTATGAAGTATAATTTCTTTGTCATTTGATGGATCCATGCCTCGATCTGCTAGTAGGGTTACTATCTTTCTTTTTCGTATTTTACCATTCTGTTTAACGTTTATTCGCGAAATTCAAATATTAGCTCATGTTCTTTTGTATACCACACACTTTCAAATACTTCGTAATTTGCAATAATGTGGGATGTGATTTTCTTAGCTTCTATTGTACAAAATTCAACGATACCGAAAAGGAGTGGCTAAATTATCCGAAGCAGAGACTAGCTAACAAAAAAATGGTGTCGATTTGATCTTTAGTTAGGCGCTCTTTGCGTTGCGATGTACCTGCTGCTTTCGGTGTTGGAAAAAGCCTGTTTTTCGAGAAAGCATATAAGAGGAAGCTTTTCATGAAAGTAGCTTGCCATCTAGGACCAAACCGGTTCTTAGTCTACTTATAAAGCTGTTACTTAAGGAAAGATAACAGTTTTGAATGATTCAGTTTGGTCAGATTAAACATTAACTAAGGTTGGTATGATGATAATTTGCATTTTTACTTGATTTGTATGCAATTCCAGCTTGAAACCAACTACTAATAAGATTTGCATTCTGAATTTAATCAAATAGTGTAACCCTTCAAAAGGGGTAAGACATAAAAAGACAATATTTCGTAATCAAGATGAACAATAAGATTTATTTGCCAAAAGAAATGAGGACACAACTCAATTTGCAACATCCAAGAAAATACCTTTCTTGAATAATTAAAAGTACAAACATACTTGAAAAAAAGTTTATACGATTCTTCAGATACTCTGCGGGGATTAAGATTCAAGATTTCAAAACAATCAGCCATTTGTGACTGTGAGACTAAAATTGAATTTTGAGCATGATTAAACAACTTTTTTGAATGAAGGGTAAGAAAAGAGTTAAAATGACAAAATTGTTCTGTCGCCCCTCAAGTGACAATTGTACTTGTATCTATTAGCCACTCAAATATGATGTGGCAAAGAAAAGGCAGAAAATGAAAAAGAGATGTGCGTGAGGTTTTGTTATGAACTGAAAGTAAGGGGTAAATATAAAATTTTTTTTTTTATCTCAACTCATCTTCATCTTCAACATCACATCTCTCTCTCATATATTTTTTACTCAAAACTTAAATATCACAATTTCTTCTCTAATTGGAAGCCTATTAATGGATTTTTCTTTGGCTCGTGTGGAGGATTTGGTTCCAGAAAGAAAGAGTGGTGGAGAGACTGAAGTTGACGTTCGAAGGATTTAGCTTTCTCGTTTTCGATTTTTGACTTTCTTGGGCTGATTGTTCTATAAGTTCAAAATTAAGTTAATAAACGTGAATTTTTTTATGTAAAAATTGTAATTTACGCTTTGCATTACTTTGGAACAAAATTAGAAATTATTTGAAAATGAATTTCACATAGAATTTTTAAATGAATTTTTATGTTTGGTATAAATCATTAAAATATATAAAATTTAATTTATTTTCATATATTTTTATCTTATAAAATGTGGATTTGCAAATTCCACCAAATTTGATAGGGCTTGGTTATAACATGATGAAATTCATGAAATTCAAATCCAAGAATTACAAATCTCATTTTTATTTATTTCAAGTCAAAAAAAATTTAGAATATAAATAAATTCCATAAAATTTGATGGAATTTGTATATTCCAAGATCTTAATTTGTACATGAAATTGAGTTGAAATACTTTAAGGTTGGATTTGAGTTTTTTATTTTCAATGGAGAACAACAGGTTTTAGATTTATTTCGAGGGAGAAAAAGGTAAAAATTGTATGTTTGGTGATTTTATTTTAGTGACTTTTTAAAATTTTACAAGTTATGTCATATGCTAAATTCGGATTGGTTTGACTTTACAAAGTTTGACACGTGGCACAAGTAGCGTACTCTCTGGATGTGCGATTGATTTTGTTACTTTCAAGGGTAATTTGATTCACTTATGCTAATTTGACATGTGGCACAAGTAGGCATACGATCTCCTAATGCGTGATTGATTTTGTTGCGTTCAAGGGTAATTTGATTCACTTATGCCGATTTACATGGGCTGGTTAGAGATATTAAAGAGCTTATGGGTAGAAATTAAGCATACTTATCGCGAGGGGAATCGCTGCGCAAATCGCTTGACTTCTTTTGGTGCGTCCCCTTCCATTGGGAGGCTACGTGTTCTACGATCCCATTCCAAGTATCATGTTCTTATTAATTGAGGACCTTTTGCGGGTTTCTTTTCCTAGACTTGCTCTAGTCTGGTGTTCGTGTTTTCTTCCCATTGTTTTAAAAGGCGGTCGCTTAGGCGGTGCCTAGGCGGGGATTTTTGAAACACCGTCCGATTTTATATAATCGGGCGGTCAAGGCGGAAAGTATCGCCAAAACTTAATAAAGCGTCGCCCAAAACAGGAAAAAGTGTTGCCAAAGCTTAGAAAATGTCGCCAAAGCTTAAAAAATTGTCGTCAAAGCCCAGAATTATGAATTTTTAATATTATTATATAAAAATTTTATGTGTTAGCTAAATTTATTATTTTAATTCATTAATAAATATTATATATTTTAAAAAACTAATCTGCCTAATCCCCACCTAGGTCTCGATTAATCCCCGCCTAGACCCCAGGAGGCTCTAGCCGCCCGACTAGCACTTAGCGCCTTTTAAAACACTGTTTCTTCCTATCCTTACAGAAAAAAGGCTGAGAAAATCTTTGAAAGTTGAGAATGGACAGCAGTGGTGAATCCAGGATTAGGTTTTCGTGGGGTCTAAAAATTTATTTCGAAAAATTTTAAAATTTTAAACATATGTAAAGAAGTTTTTACAAAAAAATCCGTAATTGATTTATCCTAAAAATAAAGAAACAGGGAAATAGATGTAAAAATCTTTCTATTATTCGAACTATTTTACTTGAATAATAACTTATTCCTTAATCAATTTATAATATATGGGGTCAAAACATTTATTTTTACGGGTCAAAATTTAAACTTTTATATAATTATTTAAGTAATTTTTTGAAAAAGTGGGATATAGTAAAATAATGGTGACAACTTTAGGGAGTATTTATTTGACCATAATTTTATACACAGGAAAAAGAACACAATATTTTGACAATTATATATGTCATCAAGATTAACAAAGATTATTTTTATTTGTCATTTATTCATACCTTCATAAATCAGTTGCCCAATTTCATAAACCCTTCTTTTCTACAAGGCTATTATTCAAAATCCCCAAATCGAAAAGATCGCGCCTTTCAACGAAAAACAGACACAGCTGGATTATTAGGTCTGTCACGGATGACCGGGAAGCGGTTCCGGTCAAGGATAGCCCTTCAGAGGATGAGGAGAAGTTCATCTTGCTTAATGGGTCCGAGAATTTTCAGGCTCTTAATGGAGGCAATAATGGTGATAAGCTAGTTAGTAGAGCTGTTAATGCGATCATTGATTAGGGTTTCGGGACTTTTTCTGTCAGCAATTTGCTCACCATTGATCATGATTATTGGCATTTAAGTGAAATGTCAAACTGAAAATTTTAGCATTTTATTTTCAAGATTTATTAGTCTGAAAATGTTGATTATAAGTGGATTTTCAGGAATCTTGTTGACGCTAAAGAAAGGAAACAAGATAGAAAACTCAAGATTTCATTCCAATACTAGTTACCTGATATGAACTTATCTTATTATAACATAAGCACCACTTATTCGGACAAACAACATGCTGATAACAAAAACATATAGTACCCTCTCAAAGACCCTAATAATAACGGCAGATGCTGCAATATTTATGAAGCAGCAGAGAGCATTTTCACGGCCTAGCTGCTGCTGAGTCGCTAACTCTTGCTTGTACTTGGTCCTGAAACCCTAAATCCGGTTCATTCTTTCCATTTCCACGTGAAATATACCTTCCATTTCTGTCACTTGGAGTGTAAGAAAAGGCGTGTGGTAAATTTTTAGGCGTAAAGCGTGGCAGCACCTGTCCATCAATGACTGCGTGTAGGGGTGTTTTAGGAGCCGGAGGAATATTCTCGCTATATGAAGTGTGAGGATTGCTAGGGAGTGGTGGTTTTGTAGGTGGAAGTGGTGGCATTGGACTGTAAAAAGGAGGCGGTGGTGGTGTTTTAGGTGGAAGCGGTGGCAATGGATTTGGGAGTGCTTGCTGTGATATTGCTAGCAATAGAAAGAGAGCCATAAGAAAGAAATTGGCTGTAGAAGCCATTTTGATGAGATTAACTATGATGTGGTGTGCAAGGAAAAGAGTTGAATCATATGCCTTTATATAGTTGAAATTTCAGCTACAACCTTGACTTAATTAAATTTATTATTTCTAATGCTTAAAACTAATCACATGATAGTTGCAGATTAATATTTTCGGTTTAAAATATTTTTTCTACTTTTGATGTGTACTTTCTTTGTCATTTTATGAATCATGCCTTGATACGCTGTTCAGGTTACTATCTTTCTTTATCGTGTTTTGTCATTCCGTTGAATCTTTATTCGCGGAATTCATATTTTAGCTTATGTTCTTTGATTCGGCTCTAGTAAACTCGTACATTAGTATACCTTTTCTTAGCTGAACTGAATACTGAATACTGCTGACAAAGTTGTTAACTGAGTGGCTAAATTATCCGAAACAAAGGCTAGCTAACAAACAATGGTGTCGATTTGATCTTTAGTTAGGCGCTCTTTGCGTTTCAATGTCGGAAAAAGCCTTGAGAAGCTTTTTTTCCATAAAATAATTTAATTGGAGGCTTTTCGGAGACCAAACTGGTTCTTAGCATACCCTTATAAAACAGGTACTTAAGGAAAGAAAACAGATTTGAATTTATCAATCCAGCGAGATTGAACATTAACTAAGGTTGGTGCGATAATTAGTTGCATTTTTACTAATTCCAGCTAGTAACCAACTACAAAGACTTGATAAATACGTTACCCATATGAACACACATGCATTTACTTGATTATTAAGCATTAAGGTTTTAAACAAATTTCAGAATAATTCAACAACGAATAGGAAAATGTGATTTGAACTGAATATGAAATGGTATATATAGATTCCTCGTTAAAATTGATAGATATTCTTATGTTTTTCATTTACTCTAGTGGATGGGGTGAGTTAGCGATCGTTGATCTTGATATGATTATCACCCATTAAATTTGAATCACGTTCACATGCAATTTCTTCACTAGAAAATTAAGAATTGGCTTACCTGGAAAAATATTTTATCACAAATATGGATTAAAGGTCAGTTTTGTCTCCAAGATTGAGATTAATTTGATCCATAACTATTCTAAACATATACATCACTTTTAAAACGCCTTTAATTTCTCTCACCTTATATAAACAATCTTTAGAAAATTCACATTACAAAGCATAGATCTTGCTAGAAAGTCTAGTCTATGCTAAAAATAGACTACCCATTAAATAAGAACCTACAACGAGTGCTTATGCAACACATATTTTATTGGATATGGGTAAAGTGAGTGAATGAGTAGATTTTTATTTTTATTTTTATTTTTATTCTTGGATGGCGAATTGTAAGGGAAATCATGTTGTTTTTACCAATTTATCTATATTTGATGACACACGTGCTTGTGTTAGAAAATCCAACAAGATGTTGCACATAGAATTAAAAGAGACTAAAAGCTAATAAATTGTGTAACACAATGATCATTAAATTAATATATACATCATTATCCCCTTAACTTGACAACGAAATTCGGATGTCATCCATAACTTATAAAATGATTAAATACATCCTTCAATTTGGTAAAAGTGAACCACTTAGACCCTCAAAGTCACGTATCAAAATCTTGTCGGTTTAACTTTTCAAAAATATCATTTTTATTTTTCTCTCTTCAAGTAGAATTTGACAAGTGACATTGAAGGAGCAGATTTATGCATTTTCGCCATATTCAAGGGGTTGATTGAAATTTTAGAATATTAATAATGACATCTGACTTTTGTTATCAAGTTAAGGACGTGTTGATGCATTTATACTCCGTTTAAAATAAGTAAACGGATTGTCTCCCAAATGTTTTTCCAGAATTTATTGGCTCGTATATTTTCGAGAAATCATATGACAATAACTTCAAACTTGTATTTACGGGTTGTATTTGGGCTCATATAGGCATATTGGGCTTGAAAAGTGGGCTTCTTATTTCTAATTGTAAGTAATCAAAGGCCCAATCTCCTTTATGTACACCTTCACCAAGAAAACGCGCGAACTAAAATAAACTTTCAGATCCCCAATTTTGCATCTCACAATCCTACAATTCTGCATCAAAGCTGCAATCTTTTCCGCAAATGGCGAAGCTAGAAACACTTGAAGATGAATCAAAGCGCAATTATAAGGATTCCAGTAAGAAAAGACACCACGGGTCAACCAAATTCTTCGTTTTTGTGGATTACTTGTTCTTCACAATCTTCATTATTTTCCTCTGCTTCATTCTCTTGAAGATATTTGGTCTCTGATTATGAATCCCTCTCGTATTCCTTTCAAATCAGGTAACTATCTGTTTATTAAGTTTCATTTTGTAAGTGTATGAAGGATCCATTGTGATAGATTGTATCAATTCAAAAACCTGATTTTTCACAATTTTTCCTAGAAAGCAGTTCAAAGAATTAGAGATTATTTGTCTATTATCATGAACCGGATTGTTATCTTGTTCAATTGATAGGGCCTTTATGGGAAGTGATATTCTTCTATTCGATAATCAATTTTTGTTGCTGTTTGAAAGGAGGGGTTAGAGGGATGTCTAATTGTGTTAATATTGCAGATTATGGATATTTTATAGGCTCTTTGATATTGCAGATTATAGATATTTTATAGGGGTTAGTGAGTACACCCATTACTTTCTTTAACAGCTATAAAAGCAGATTGTTTTATTATTGTTCATGTGAAGCACACAATTAGGCTTAGATTGTTGATTTTGTTGATTTTGTAAATGCAATTATGAAAAATGGACTTTCTGATGCAATTCTGTGGAAGATCTTTCTTGATTTTGTTTACGTTAATATGAATGAAAGAGCTTCGGGTTTCATTTATCTAGTTTTTTAGGATTCAATTTTTGGTTGGCAGTTTTCGGCTCTCTACTGTAAACTTTAGCTTATTTAGTGTCAAATCAGCCTTACTTGATTTGAAAGATCTTTGATTCTGCAGGGTATTTTTTGTGAGACATCCAGCTTTTTATTTGCGCCTTGAAAAAGTTGCTACTCAATTATAGTTGTAGGCTTTCGAATAGCCGGATTCAGATGACAGTTCTAGGTAGATGGCATCATTTTTCACGGTGACAAAAAAATGTAATGTTAACATCTAATAGTTATGTAATCATGAATCAAATTTTTCCATGTAATCTGTGAATTTGTGAACAATATTATTGGCTTCATGTATCAAAATCAATCTGCTTCTCATCCTTGGTGTACTTTTTACGGTTATTTCTTTATGTTCTTGCAACCTGTAAGCGATAGCTGCATTGCATAGGCTTTGCTGATGATGTCAATTTACAGATTACATTTAGAATTGGCAATTATACAACAATTGTTGAAAATTTAGACGATTTACCCTTCATATATGTCCTTTGTGGTGGTGTACGAGATGAAAGTACATTTGGGAAAATAGTAATAGAAGCGAATAGTGATCATATAAGTCATGGTTCTTACATAATAATCGTGTTATGTTACGTAAATGCTGAGTTTTATATCATTTGGTTTTAATATGTTGCTATGCAATCTTTGTTTTATCATTTCTGGCTTAACGGTTACTGCATAAGTTTGATTATCGCGTTCTTCTACTTGTTTTATAGACATAGTGTGAGATTTTCAAAACGGATCTGTTCTTTATGAGTGTAGAACAAAAAAAAAACATATTTTATTGTAGTGATCTGCAGAAAATGGAACAGAAACCGAATTAAGAGGTCTGGAATACGTTGGTTATTTGCAGAACTCAAACAATACTTATTCAGGGAGGGAAGCCTTTCATACTAGACTTCCCAACAACAACAAACCATAAAAAAACACAAACATGTAAAAACATCGAGTAACGATAAAGCTGCAATATTTTCGAAGCATTAAGGAAGAGCAGCAGCTGGAACAGAATATCCTCTGCCAGGATTGGGGGTCTCGAACCCCGGATTGGGGACAAGAGTGTCATCTGCACCTGGTATATACCTCCCGGTGCCAGCTGGCGGGCCGTAAGAAGGAATATTCAGGTGCGGCAGTTTCTTAGGAGGAATCTTGGAGAAGTGAGGTGGCAACAGCACTCGTCCAACGCCTGGGATGAGGAAACTGCGGTCTGATTTGAACGAGAACTCGGACTGTTTCAAATTTTCACTGGGAACGTTGCGCCCCGAGAATGCTTGTCCTGATATTGCAAGGACTATGAGGAGAGTAATGTGAAAGAAGTTGGTAGTAGAAGCCATTGTTGTGTGAATTGAGAGAAGTAGTTTTTGAGATGGTGACAAGTGAACAGATTTTGTGTCTTAAATAGTTGACAATTGCAGCTACATTGGTGACATTTTGACGGTGACTTAGTGCTATGGTTCCAGTAATTAGAAATAAATTCATGCAAGTTTTGTTGGAAGTCTGAATTTATTTTTATCACTTTATGGAACTTTTGCAGTGTGCAAGTTTAATGTTCAAAATATTCAGCAGTAATATTTTGGCCTTTGATGAATTGATATTTTCTTGGAGCGTTAAGCATAACAAATGTTGGAATCTGGGGAATTTTTAGGATGTTTCTGAAGTCGCGAAAACGCTTTCAGATTGAAATTTATTTAATCGGTTCACCAAATTTTCAATCAGATAAAATCAGAAAATATGTCAAGAATTAGAATTTGATGTTTGCCGTGAAAAATATAATCGAATTTTTCTTTGTAATTGCCAATTTCGTTTTTGGTGAAATAAATAACCAAAATGTCAATAGACAAGTTATTTCGGGTAGCTGTCATGTCTAAAGGACATGTTTTTTCGGATTTCAGTTGTGTCCAACTGACACACTGTTTCGACCCCGCCAGCGGCTGCCGCCCCTCGGATCCTGCGCTGCTCCTCGACCCTGCCAGGGGATGCCGCCCTTGGACCCCGCATGCGGGGGCGTTGCCCCGGACCCCTAAATCGTAACCGTATCCGAACAAGTATATACTCTGCACTCTCCCAACTTGTTCGATGAAACGTCACGATCGCATTGGTCAAACCAGTCGATCCAATTACACTACAATACTAACATCAAATTTGTGTTTTGTTATTTCTAATATACAAGCAGAAATATAGTTGTGTCAAATGGGTTGTGTTGATTTTTCTTTGTAAACCACATAGCCATGTTATAAGTTGTTATTGTTTCATGTGGTTGTTGATTTTCATAGGCTTCACGCATTTGAAACCATCTTAAAATTTCAAAAGTTCCAAATAATCTCTTGAATTTGTTAAAAGTGCATCAATTTGCACCCCCTCAATGTTGCGTGTCAATTTCAAGTTGGTTTGATTTTTAAAAAATGTAATTTCCTAATTTTTCTCTATACATACATGTGTCATTGATGAGATAAATTGATGCACATTCTACAAATTCAGGAGAATTAATGGAACTTTTAAGGGCTCCTGATGTGTTTAGTCATTTTTTAAATTTTATGATTCATTGAATGCCTGAATTATATCTTCTTATGCTATAGTTGATTTTTCCCCATTTTTTATCCATGAAGTAAGTTCCCTAGAATCTGCCAGTGGTTTTTCTTCAGAAAAATAAAATCTTAGTGTCAGTTCAACTAGCTTGAAAATTTAGGTAACCTTAAAAGAGCTTAAAATTCAGAGCCACCAACTTTTACTTCATTAATATGGCACCACTCACCGTCTCTTACGGCCAATAACTTCACTTTCTTTGGTTGGTATACATGCCTTTAGTTGCTGGTAATGAATCACCAACTACTGTGAGCAATAAATACTATTCCAAGAGTAACACAGATGTGGCTAGAATGACACTATAACTATGATGATAGCCTAGGTAGGTTTTGCCCAAGAGTTGAAATATTGGCTAAAATGGAGCCCTCGAGAGCAATAGAGTTGTCTCCGTGTAAACAATAGGCAGATCCAAATTGGGTGGAGTGGGATCCAAATTAGTTGGAACTCATATGAATATTAAAATTGTTTATTCCCTTAAGAAAATATAAAGAATTTAATATTAAGAAATTAGTAATTAGAGTAATAAATAAACTTTTAATTAGATAGTTTACTAACTAGACAATTTTATAACTGGTTTATTGTTTCATTTGTAACTTATGGGAAAGTAAAGTATTTAATGTTATTATCATCAATTTCCTTTTCAGAATTTACATTTGAATGTTATTATATTTGAAATTTTTCTAGTTTATATACATGAACACCGCGATAAAAATAAAAAAGTTTGCACTGAAGATCAGCCATGATATGAATTAGGATACACTATTTACCATTCACTCTCATCTCAAGACATGGCCTGTTCTGCCCATTGAGCTGCCTTTTTAGCCAACTGTGATGTGACGCTTTTCTAATGTTTTTCCATAGGCTAAGTTTTAATATTCTAAGTTTGGATTACAGACTGACAGAATTGGAATCAGAACTGTGACAGCATATGAACACAGTCATACTCATTATGGTTAAATTCCTTGATAAAAGAAACTAGTTTGGTACATTTCTGCTGAAGCACAGCAGCAAACTTACAGAATGAGAATCCAATCTCACTGAAACTCCATCAATACATACAACAAAATTACGGGTTTGCCCTTTCATCGGAAAATCTAGGAAGTTGAACCAGCGAGTTAACTCGTGTGACACCTTCTAAACCTGACCAACTCTGATCTTCCCCACCGACTGCTTCTCCATTTCCATCAGCTTCAGCTACAATTTTCCCATACGTATCACCTTCTTCTGATGATCTCACAGTAAAATTCCTCTGCAAGCACGGCTCGGACTTCTGGCCATCGTCCGATTCAACTGCATTGCCTGAGTGATTGCTCTGAAGGGTTGCCGACGAATAGCAGTGCTCCTCGTAGTCTGATTCAACATCCATTTTGCCATCCAAAAATAGACAGACCACCGCACAGTCATCCATCTTCGATGTCGGGTACTTAAGCTTCCATTCTCGAGCAGCTGAGTCCACGAGGATTCTCGCAGCTGATGATCGTGTTGGAGCTGATGAAACGATCTCAACGACCTCTTCGTTGCTCAATACATCCCAAACCTGTAGCAACACACGAAAGTGCCGGTTAAATACAGGGCCGGTTCTATTCATAGGCCAAAAGCTCTGTTTTAAAAGGCGGCCCTGGGGTTTTTTGGAACACATGCAGAAAGTGTCGCCAAAACTCGGAAAATTGTCGCCAAAGACCAGGAAAGTGTCACAAAGTCTAAAAAAGTGTTACCAAAACCTAAAAAAATGTCAACAAAGCCTAGAAAAATGTTGCTAAATGAATTTTTAATTTTATTATATATAAATTTATTATTCTAGTTCATTAATAAATATTAAATATTTTAAAATACTAATGCCTTTTAAAACACTGGCCGAAAGTGCAACGGACTAGGGACCCACGATCAAACGGTACCTAAACTTTTTTTATTTCACATAGGGCCCTCGAAATGTCAGGGTCGGCCATGGTTACACGAATCAACATCGAAAACTTTGCTTACCCCGTCAGAAGCAAGAACAATGAACTGATCTTTGTCTGTAAGTAGGCGGTGAGAGAATTCGGGTATAGAGATGACCCCATATTCCTTTAAACAGAAGTCCCCGAATGCTCGTGCCATCGCTAGGCCAGGGGCATCATCGAACGGCAGCCATACTCTCGGCACTTCCGGCTCATCTTGCAAAGCAAAAACTCTGCCTTTACATCTTTTAATCCTCTCTGCTTCCCCTGTAAGAGTTCATACCATATGTTCAGGCAAGCAAAATACCGAAAACAACTCGTTGAAATCGCAAATCCCCTTACGTGGTAAATCGGGTTTGAGATCAACAGTCAACTGGATAGCCACCATAGATTCGTTGCTGTCCTTAGATCCCATAATCGCTCGAGAATCCCCGATATATCCCATAAAAAGATTGGAACCCTTCGAAAGCACATAAAAGCACCATATTGAGACCAAAGACAAAAAAAAAATCGAATTCGAAGAGTACATGTACAACCAATGCTTCAATATTTTAAACCTGCTTTACAATAGTCACAGCAGTGCTGCCACTACAAAAGCAATCCAAATTCGGATGCGATTTAAGCTCTTTATCCATGGATTTGTACGACTTCAGGAATGCTTCTCTCCAAGTAGAATGAAGTTTTTCCTCTGCTGATCCCTCCTTCTCAGGCTCCGCAACTTCCGTTTTTTTCGAGTTGTTTTTGAAACATGTTTGAACAGTTGAACTGCTTTGCCTCGGTTGATTGTCTTGTAAGAATGAAAGTAACTTAATCGGCAAGGCATCCCTGACCTTTCGCGCAACAAGGTGCCCATGTGGACCATGCCCATCAAAGACACCGCAGAAAATCGCATCCTCTGACATAAAATCCTACAAAAATTCGAAATTCCGATTAACAATAACTAAAAGTCTAAAACATTAAGTAATGTCGAGTTTTACTTTTAACTTACTTCCCATACGATCATAGCATCTTGGTTTATGCCCTTGCGTCCCTGCTGCGTAAATATACAGGAAGTTTGGCTCTTTCCATTGGTGAAAATCCTGTTAGGTATGGAGTGTAAATGCTGTAGCGTCACTACTTGGTCGGAAGACGTTCTTTTCATTCTGTTTTTCCCGCAAAATCCGATCTCTAAGCAACGTGGAGGAAGTGTATCTCCGTTGCTTTTGCTGCTACAAGTGCTTCGACTGCTCGTTGAGACACAACCCCCCATTTTTATTCAATCACAGATCGAACAACACATCAAATCCCGAAAAAGATTTGATCTTTTTGCAGAATAGATCTCGTAAAAAAACTCAAACACTTCCCCGAATTATGCAAGAACGCGACTTTTTGAGACAGTGAAGATTTCCATCCATGGAAACACTTACAGAAGACTGAGTTCTTTTAATTTAAGTCAATGACAATGCGGTATGGCTTACGTTAATCGACAACCAAACCAGCTGAACCTAAACAAGTAGACATTACTAAATTAGTGATATTCAATTGTTTAATGCATGAATCAAATCAAAATAAAATGGCTGCACACATAGTGAACTACAATCAATCAAAATAAACTAATTTAATAAACTTCCATGTGACCTAGGAATAGAATATACTTAAAAAGGCTGTCCTAATCTTTTGTCCTGAATGAGGATTTCACATTGACACATCAGTTGAATCAATATTCTTATGTAATTTAATCCAAAGACTACAAATTGAAACTTTGAAACCACTAAAGACGGGCAAAACAGGAAATTGTAGATCAACAACAAACCATGAAACAAGAAACTTGTCTTTTTAATAAATAAACAAAGAATCAAACACAAGATGTGGTCAATGCCTTTCTACAGCTCATAAACTTCAAGAAATAAAAAGCTAAACAATGTCCGAAGAGATCTACATAATCAAAATCATTTCTTTATTTTCCTAGAACAAAGGAATAGATAAGGAAATCCTTATTATGTACATAGACAAAACCAAAATAACAAAAGGGATATTCAATTTTCATATGCTTTTCTTAGTTCTTACCAGTAAATTGAAATTCACAAAGAAAATCAGCAAATCTTATACTAAAACATAGAGAGCAGGCCAATCATGCTTGTAAATAACAATAAAAAACATCCCCATAAAAACACCTCAAATTTATAATTGGTTGAAATTGCCTAGCAGGGGAAAAAGGGGGAAACAGAAATAGTCTATAATTCATAAAGTTGAAGAGCAGATAAAGCAGAAACAGAAACAAAGGGGAAAAGTATGAGATTGTCAAAACAGAATCAAAATAATGCATAAAAAGGGGGGAAATTGAAATTGAAAGAACAATAAGAAAACATAAAGTAAAATGATAATATTTTTAAAGAACCCAGAAATGCAGCTACTGAAAGTTTTCCATTTCTATGAACAAAAAGAAAAAATCAAAGTAAAAATGAGTTCTTTTCAAGATTTTTGCAGATCTTAAAACTAACAACATGATCTCAGCAAAACTAACCTCAACTAGCGAAACCAGAAGCTAAAGAAGGGACAAAACTGAAAGCAAGAGGCAATAAGGGAACCTTTAATGAGTGAGTGAAGAACAAGGTTTAAAAATTTAAGGATCAGAAGGCAAAAGAGAAGAAGGAAGAAGAGAAAGATGGGTTGGTTTGGTGGGAATAATAATGATAATAATAGGGAAGTAAAGCTAGAAAAGAGGAGATGGAAATGGTGTGTTTGCATTTATTACAAAAGCAAAACAGACAGAGAGAGTGAGTGAGGCCAGTCGCCGGCTGTTACTTCCGGCCAAACTTTATGATGGCAGCTGCTTCCTTTCCACGCGCTTAATGTTCGGCGCGTTCACATATTCTGTATCGGTATATTCATTGGCTGAAGAGTCTTGTTTTCAGAGGGAAATGGATTTGTACTAATTACTAACTCGAACACCTGTTAGTTGTTACACTATAAAAAAAAAAACTCTATTTCTGAGTTCGAAATCAGTATTTTATAAAATTCATATCTTTTTAAAAAAAATAAAAGAGACCGAAACTAAAACATGAAGTTAAAATACTTTGAATCCAAAATAATGAAAGAAAAAGAACGAAATTCACAATATTTTCTAGCAAATGTGTCCTACAAACAATATTAGTGAGATAGAACGAAATATGAACAAAATTTCATTAAGTTTGGCTAAGATAAAGTTTGATGAATCGTCAAAGTATCTGCCTTTAGAATAGAAATGTAAGATGCGAGAAGATCAACCTTCGCAGTAAAAAATAGGTCACTCGAACTTAATGAGCGATGTATCAACCATTTAATATGCATATCAATTTAGTTAAGATTACATTATCTATTTTTCCTAAAACTGGTAGTTTTGGATATTTATTGATATATTTGATTTAATTTTATGTTATTGTTGTTGTTGTTAAAATTGTTATTTTATTGTGTTTTCAGAGAAATATTTTTATCTCAAATTGTGGTGCTATTTCTAATAATTTTATCCAATAACGATAGAAATAATCCAACTTAAAAATTAAATTAAATATCACAACTTAGTTAGATAAATTAATATATGTCCATATGAAAGTAATTTTTGATATTGTTACTCTAAAGAATTTGTGAAAATATTTACTATTTTCATGTTATTTTCTGTTTAGCAAAGAAGATCCTTGAATTGGAATTTTTAAATCCCCGGTTAAGATGTAAATACCAATGCAAATTCAAGAATTAGTTGACAAGAACGTAAATTTGAGCATTAATTTACGTAGAACAAAAGGTTAGTACAATTAAGAAATTCCCAAATTTATAATTAACTTATATTCTATTTACGTCGGAAACATTACAACTTTAAATATAATTTCAATTTCTTAATATAAATTAATTTTTTTTATACTTGGATTATAGATTGGAATTATGTGAACCAATTGGTTCACTTAATTGTCTTTCAAACTAGTTTAAACTAATTTAAAGGCAATAAATTAACAACAAAATTTAACAACAATCAGCAAAACTAAATTAAATTAAATGAGCACAAAACGTTACCATCAAAACAAAACTACCAAAAACCTTAGCAACAGCAACTAAACCGCTTAATTTTATTATATTTACATGCAATTAGGGATGGCAACGGATCCCGGATCCGATCCCGGTCCGGATCCGTGAATCTGGATCCGTTTTTTAGGGTCCGGATCTAGATTTTATGTACCCGTCAGATCCGGGTCCGGATTCATGAAATGGGTCCGGGTCCGGGTAATGAAACCCGGATCCAGACCCGGATCCGTATTTAAATATTAATTGTATTTTTTTATTTATTATTTACCCCGAAAATATTGGATAATTAATATTATTTGATATTCACGTAAATACAATTGCATGAACATAATTAAATGAGCATGTAAACTATTTAAAA
>CATIWQ010211403.1:0-10701 GCA_949673415.1 Euphorbia schlechtendalii
AGCGTTATATCACAGATCCAGTGATTATACAAGATATTGTTAACCCCGAAACTACTCTTAAAATTAACTCCAACGCATATAACTTGATTAATATAAAAGACTTAACACGAAATACGCATTATGATACATAGACATATCATAAACTTCGAAATAGAAAGTATAAGTAGAAAGAAAATCAAAGTTGTAAGGTATGCAAGTGAAAGCTAAAGTTGATCAAACCGTATCCACTCTTTAATGGGAGTCGTCAATTCCTGCAATTCTTGTGTCTGCTTTGAATTCGGTCTCGGCTCGTATAGAACCTCCGCTAGGATGCTATTCTTTACCAATATCGAACATACGAATATTGAAGAATGAAAACTTTTGTTGATAAGTGATTTGCAAGTACACTTATACAACAATCGCTTGAGAATATAGAGAAATCTAGTGGTCGAAACAAGGATTCAAATCACTTAAACATTTTCTCACTACCACTTATGAACATAGCGAATTCTCTATCTATACACACACTATATCTCTCTCATGCACTCTAATGTTTTCCCTCTGCTTGATTTTGCACACGAAATTGTAAGGTTTGGAGCCCTATTTATAGAGTTCGAAGGGTTGCGTCTATCCATACGAAGAGTTGTGTCCATTGGTTAATGATTGCATCACTTCATTGTGATTGGTTGAGAAGCTTCAATCTAATCCACAATGGATAGGCACCTTTTCATGATTGGTTGATTTCTAATAGGTGTCAATTCATTGGTAGTTGATGGCGGTTGATCGTCCTTATCTAGCTCTTGGTAGTTAAGAAGATTAAATCAGAAAACCATCCAAGTCATGACTACGATATACAAGTTGTGAAACTTTGATTGGCAGATTTCTATTTTGAAGAAGAACAAGTCGCGACCATGAATGGTTATCGCGATTGTGAATTGCATTTTTCTTCAGAATTCTCGTTGTAACTTCACCGATCTTTGACAGCTTCGATCCTAAGCCAAATCTTTAAGTTCCATGCACCTTTTTCAAGTAGAAGTTCGAAATTTCCCATAAATTAGTATGTGCAATTTATATAGTTTAGTTGCATACCTTTGCTCTTAATGGAGAGTCAACCGAATCGCATCTTCATATAAGCGTTATATGCATACTCGAATATTACGTTCTCTTAAGCATAGTATAAAGTATAAAGGACATAGAAAGCACTCTTTGATTAATTTCCCTCAAGGCATTTTTAGGTAACCTAGGATGCTAAAACACCCTCAGTGGTTGCATTTTATGCTCCATACCACTCTCCTCTTTTTTTAGTGGTTGCATTTTATGCTCCATACCACTCTCTCATTTTTTTCTTTTAAGCATATGTTTTTGAAGTACTTTGTACTTTGCATCCATTTTTCATGCTATGCTTTCTTTTCTTTTTCACTCAATGAATGGTTGTAGTTTCTGCTCCGTACCATTCCTCACCTTTTGCATAACTCATTGGTTATCCTCTCTTTCTTTTGATTTTTCATTCTTTAATACCCTCATCCTTTATTGATCAATTTCAAAGTATTATGGATATAGTTTCCTAACACTTTAAACACACTTAATACTTATTGAACTTATTCGGGATTTGTATATAAATTCATAGTAAGAATACCATTAGATATTACTCCACTTAAACTTATCGGAAGCATTAAACTAAAACTATATAGCTTATTCTAATTCATGTTGCATCGAAATATATATCAAAACTTACTTGGAATGTTGCTCTCGTATGTTACTCACCACTCATCCTTGCCAGATTGATAAATGTTATGCACCAACATCAAACTTGTAAATACCTAACACTCACAATAACCTTGGACAAATGTTAGTAAAGTACTAGAAATGATAATGTATAATTAACAAAAATATCAAGAAAAATTTTCAAATTCTTCGATTTTTTTATTCAATTTTTTTGGATTTTATGAGATTTTTACAAATGTCCCCCCACACTAAAGAACACAATGTCCTCATTGTGAGACATTTTATTAAAAAATGAGAAACTAAACAAACAACTAACTAGTCTAAAAATATGAAAAAGAAAAGTAAAGAAAAGAGAAAACCCGTTTGTTGTGAAGGAGAATCCGGGGCCTATGTTGCGATCGTGAAGGCTTGTCGTGATCATGATTTCCTTCAAAACAGGATTAGAAGGTTTTGTTACCCGATATTCACGAGCGTGAGATGTATGTTGCGGTCACGATCTTCTTTTAATTCTTCAACTTCAAATTTTAGACTTTGTACCTAGAAAAACTTAGAAAAACAAACGTATTAAATATAATTGCCCATTCTCTGGTAACTTGATCTCTGGAACGCATTTGCCTTCCTTGGACAATTTGATCTTTAGAACGCTATTGCCTTCCCCGGCAACGGCGCCAAAAACTTGTTCCCCACCTTTCTACTGATAAGTTTAATAATTTGTTCCCAAGATTTAGCTCTATGTTAATGGCGCCAAAAACTTGTTCATGTAAAGTATAGGTGTTGTCAGTACCTCTTATCAAATAGAAAAATGATGATAATTGCAAGTATATAGTTGCGATGTAGTTTTAAAAGATATCGAACCCACAAGGAAGGAACCAAGTCTAAAGATTAATAAGGAAGACAGAATAAAGAGAATAAAATAGATTTGATATTTTGGATAGAAGGGTTAGAATGAAGAATGAGTAAATATATAGATTTTTCCTATGAAATAAGGATAGCAGAGAAAACATGCAAGTTCAACAAAGATGTTACGATTTACTAAACTAATCTAACAGACTCAGTTCAAAATATCCAGATGTTCAATTATTAGCTGTAGAGAAATACATGAAATAACTTTTCTAAACCTAGCGGAAATGAATTAAAACAATTATATAAACTTGGACAACGTCAATACTATGCTTAGTACGAGTCGCTCTCACATAGCCACATTTAGCAAGTTACCATTCCAAAAATGTTGGCTCACTAAACAGTGTCATATAACAGATCCATTGACTATACATGATATTGTTAACCCCGAAACTACTCTTAAAATTAACTTGAAAGCATATAACTTAATTAATATGAAATACTTGTTATGACAAATAGACATATCATAAACTTCGAAATAGAAAGTATAAGTAGAAAGAAAAGCAAAGTTGTAAGGTATGTAAGTGAAAGCTAAAGTTGTTCAAACCGTATGCACTCTTTAATGGGAGTTGTCAATTCCCGCAATTCCTGCATCTGCTTTGAATTCAGTCTTGGCTAGTACAGAACCTCTGCTAGGATGCTATTCTTTGCGAATATCAAACAAACGAATATTGAAGAATGAAAAATTTTATTGATAAGTGATTTTCAAGTACACTTATACAACAATCGCTCGAGAATATAGAGAAATCTAGTGATCAAAACAAGGATTCGAATCACTTAAACATTTTCTCGCTAACACTTATGAACATAGCAAATTCTTTATCTATACACACATTATATCTCTCTCATGCACTCGAATGTTTTCCCTTTGCTTGAGTTTGCACATGAAATTATAAGCTTTGGAGCCCTATTTATAGAGTTCGAAGGGTTGCGTCTATCCATACGAAGAGTTGTGTCCATTGGTGAATGATTGCATCACTTCATTATGATTGGTTGAGAAGCTTTAATCTAATCCACAATGGATAGGCACCTTTTCATGTTTGGTTGATTTATGATAGGTGTCTATTCATTGGTAGTTGATGGTGGTTAAGCATTCTTATCTAGCGGTTGGTAGTTAAGAAGATTAAATAAGAAAACCATCCAAGTCATGACTGCGATATACAAGTCAATACCATAAATCTTTGATTGGTAGATTTCTGTTTTGAAGAAGAACAAGTCACGACCGCTAATGGTTATCGTGACCATGAATTGCATTTTTCTTCAGAATTCTCGTTGTAACTTCACCGATCTTTGACAGCTTCGATCCTAAGCCAAATCTTTAAGTTTCACACAACCTTTTTGCACCTTTTTCACTCTTTTTTCATAGAATTCCTCTTTAGATCATTTTACTCCCAAGATTTACCTAGTATCTATATTTGCATAAAAAACAACTATATACCACGTGAAATATTTTATATGAAGTATAAAAATGACTTAAACTATAATTTTTAGTGTTTAAAATTAATATGATAATAAGTGTAATTATACACTTATCAATGCTCCCACTAGCTTTTGCAAGTATATGCTCGTTCTCGAGGAATTGAGCATTTTGGGAAACAAGGACAATCTTTTCCTTGGTATCATAGAAGGTATACCCTATAGTCTCCTTAGGGTAACCTACAAACAGACATCTATTAGACTTAGCACCCAACTTATCTGAACTTATCCTTTTTACATGTGCAGAACATCCCCAAACTCTCAGGTGAGAAAGAGCGGGTTTCTTACCATACCATAACTTGTATGGAGTTTGATCAACTTATTTAAAGGGCACTCTATTTAGTATATAAACTACGCTCTCACATGTATAACCCCAAAATGATCTGCTGAGTTCTGCTTGGCTCATCATGGACTGAACCATATCGAGTAGGGTTCAATTTCTCCTTTCTAACACTCCATTGTATGTTGGGGTGTGTAAGGAGGTGTCCATTGGGATAAAATACCATTATCCCTTAGATAATACTAAAACTCCTGGCTTAAGTATTCATCGCCTCGATTAGATCAAAGGGACTTGATACTTTTCCCAAGCTATTTCTCTACTTCAGTTTTGAATTCTTTAAAAGCATCAAAACTTTCAAATTGTGCCTCATAAGGTACAAATAACCATATCGTGAGTAATCATCAATAAAGGTTATGAAGTAGGAAAAACCCTCATGTGTCTTAACACTCATTGGACCACATACAACGAAATGTATTATTTCTAAGGTACTAGTGGCACGCTGACCACCCTTTTCTTTGAAAGGTTTCTTAGTCATCTTTCCTTTTAAACAAGGTTCGCACACCATAGGAAGCCCATTCCATTAGGCCTAAGTCTCCACATTTGTGTAACTTAGTTAAGCAAGTCTCATTTATGTGGCCCAGATGACAATGCCATAAGTATGAGTATTTCTCCTTATCTAATCTCGATTTGAGCTACAGCTTTCATTATCCGATGAGCTTTTTTCATGAGAAACATTTTCCTTCTTCAACTCTAACTTTCTCATGAGCTTTCTCTTAACTTTTAAACCTTTGAGTTTCTTGAACTTAAGGTCCTCAGCATTGGCCTGCTCTTTGAGTTTATTTGAAAACTCAATTTTATAAATCTCGAGCAAGTCCATAAGTTGGGTCAAGGTATAGTTGGAAGATCACTCCATTAGCGTCCTTTTGAAAGAATCATATTTATTGGGTAGTACCCTCAATACCATTTCCTTCAAGGATTGCTCACTGCACTCAACTCCCAACTCTCCCAATATCTCGGAGTTGTCATAAAAGTTTATAACCAACTCTATTATTGAGGTGTCAACCGCAATCTAATGTGGAACAGTTCATCCTCTAAACTTTCCATTGATATTAATTAATTTAATCAAATTAATAATTAATAGAAATAATGAAAAGATAGGGAAAAGGTTGCACGAAGCGAGCAAGGGATTTTTCCCATTGCGAGTGGGCCCTAAATCGAACACGGGTTATTCAAAGTGGGGCTTGCATGGATGCCTCGCGAGCCAACGGGCTCGCGACCTACCCCGCGCACTAGTTGGCTGCAGCCACAAGCGCTGCCGCAAGGCAGCGCTTGCGGGGTCTACGCGCAAGCCATAGCTTGGGGCACAACGCAAGCCTGCTAGGGCTTGCCTTGTCGCAGCTGCGGGTCAATTTACGGGTATCTATACCCACGTGGTTGACCAGCTATACATGGTATGGGATTTATCCCATCCCATGTAGAGTTTGGGGGAGTTTATCACTCCCCCTTTTTCCCTATATATAAGCTTCTAGCCTCTCATTATTTACATAAAAAAAAGCTTTGAGCTTGTTTTCTCTCTGATTTCTACTCTCCTCTTCTTTTGTTGTGTGAGATCCTCCACGAGTTTCTCCAAAAAAATTGAAGAGTTCTTTTAATATGCTCAAACTTTTAAGTGAGTTTTCTATTTCGGATTTTCAGGTTGATTTAGAAGTAGTCTAGCAACTGCTATTAATAAACAGGTTCTATCTCTTCGAGGTTTTGGTCGGTGAAGATCCGTGTGGATCAAGTCAAAGAGGTTCTCCTAGTTTGGAAGCTTGTGCTATTGGAATTGCTCGAAAGAGAACACAACTACCAAAAGAGAGATTAAGCACTCATCAACTAGTATTTCTTTAATCTTTAGATGCTAGGTTTCTTTATATGTTTTATAAACCTAAAAGCATCTATGGAACATTTTAACCTAGATTATAATAATCATGGCATGCTTAGGATATCCTCAAGTTAATTTTAAGTTTTTGATTTCCGCCTTGAAACCTATGCATGTTCAATTACTGTCTTGATTAACCAACAGTTTTGTTCTTCATTATAAAATTGAACTCGATCTGAGGGAGTACCAATTTCAACCGGTATGACCTTTTCAACCCCATGGACTATCAGAAACAATGTTTCTCCAATTAGCTTGCAAGGGGTCGTCTGGTATGACCATAACATGTTCAAATTTTCATCCGATACTCCTTTTCTTCCTTATAGACGCTTCTTTAGCCCCTCGCCAAGTGTTCAGTTGGTAACTTCTGTTTGGCCATTTGTTTGTGGATGTGCAACGAATGAGAAGTGTTGTTCAATTTTCAACTCATTGTAGATTATCTTAAACTCAGCTAATATGAATTGTGACCTATTGTCTGTTATGATCTTTTGTGGTACGCTAAAACGAGTGATGATATGGTACATTACAAAGTCGATGACCCGTTTTGGGTGATGGTGCTTACCGCCAAGGCTTCTACCCACTTAGAGAAGTGATCGATTGCTACGAGGATGAATTTCTTCTATCGGATGGTCGTAGGAATGGGACCAGCTATGTCAATCCCCCACATGGAGAATGGCCACCCGGTGTAGATAGGCATTTGCATGGCGTGTGGAATGTGAGACTTTCTTGCGTGAATTTGGCATTGATGGCAGACTTGTATGTACTTCTCGGTATCATGATTCATGGATGGCCAGTAATACCCAAATAGCTTTATGCGATCGATGAGTGTCTCTGCTGCCTGATGGGATCCGCAAGCGCCTTCATGCATCTAAGCTATGATATACTAGTCGGCTTTAGGTGTAATGCACCTAAGCCACACGTCTATGTGGTATTTCCGGTAGAGTTGATTGTCAATCATTACGTATCTCGTTGATTGTTTACTATCTTGGTTACTTTTAACTTGCGTTCGATAACTTATCATGGGCCAAGTAGTTGATGATTAGTTCCATCCATCTAAGCTCAGCTTTCTCCAGGAGCATGATGTCTTTCATCTCGCTTGAGGGTGATTGGATAACTTCAAATGGGCATTGAAGTGTTTTCCAATTGTCTTTCATTGAGGCGGCTTTAGCTAGTTGATTCGCTTCTTCATTATTTACCCAGGATATGTGTTCTACTTTCCAAGCGGTTCCTTTGGACTCGATCTCAGTTATGAACTTTTGAACCTTTTTTAGGTATTTCATCATTCCAGCCTCTTTGGTTGTGAAGTTTTTGTTGACTTGGTTCGATATGAGTTTTGAGTCGCTCATGATTTTTACGTGGTCTAGGGAGATTTCTGAATGAGCTCAAGCCCTTTGATCATTGCCTCATACTCCACCGCGTTGTTGGTTACCGGGTAGGCGAGCTTGGCTGTGTAAGTGAATTTGATTATCTCAGGTTTGTTGATCACAATTCCTATTCCTACTCCTTCTTGTAATGAAGCATCGTCTACATACACGGTCCATTCTTCTATTTTCAGAGCATCCTCTACGTTAAGGCCCGCGAACTCGGTCACAAAGTCCACCAATACTTGTGCTTTGAGGGCTTTTCATGCTTCAAACCTTATATCAAATTCAACTAGGCGGATGATCCATTTGGTGAGTCGGTTAGAAGTTTCAAGCCTTTACAAGACCTTTTTAGCGGGTATCTCGTTCTTACTACTCTAGTGTAACCTTGAAAGTAAGGGCGAAGATGGATGGTTGTAGAGACCAGTGCTAGTGCCAACTTCTCTATTCACGGGTATCTTGTTTCAGCACCTCTTAGTGTTTTACTAGTGTAATACACTGGGTGTTGTCCTTCGCCATCTTTTTTGACCAACACTTATCCGATTGCTTCATGAGTCACTGCCAAGTACATGTATAGGTCTTCGCCATTTTCTGGCCAGCTGAGCTACGGTGGGGATCCAATGAATGTCTTGATGTTATTGAAAGCCTCCTGGTAGACTTCACCCCACTTGAATGATTGGTCCTTCTTGATGGCCTTATAGAATGGTAGGCATCTCTTGATTGAGAAGGAAATGAACCATCATAGAGCGTTGATCAAACCATTGAATCTTTGAACCTCTTGAAGAGTCTTTAGGGGTTGGATTTTTATGATCGCATCAATCTTCTCAGGGTTCACCTCAATTCCCCTTTACGATATAAGGTATCCTAGGAACTTACCCCCCTTTACCCCGAAGGTGCAATTTTCTAGGTTTAGCCAGAGTTTGTGTTTTTGCAATGTTTTGAAGATAGTTCAAATGTCTTCTACGTGGTTTCCCTCATTTTTGATTTTGATGATCATGTCATCCACGTAAAATTTGACCATGTGACCAATTGTGTCTTTGAACATGTCATTGGCCAAGCATTGGTATGTTGCCCCCGCATTCTTTAGTCCAAACGGCATGACTATGTAGCAATAAGTTCCTTCATGAGGGATGAATGATGTTTTTTCTTGGACATCCGGGTGCATGGTGATTTGGTGATATCCTGCCTTTACGTCTAAGAGTGAGTAGATGGCGAGGCCAGCTGTTGAGTCGACCAACTGATCAATGCTGGGCAACGGAATGCTATCTTTAGGCGTGGCTTTGTTGAGGTCAGTGAAATCGACACACATCGGCCATGTGCCGTTTGGCTTTTTGACAAGGACTACTTGGCTAGCCATTTCAGGTATTACACAATTCTGATATGGCCGGCTACCAACAACTTCTTTATTTCTACCTCAATTGCCTTTTGCCTTTCGGGGGTGTAGTTTCTATTTTTCTTAATGATTGGGTTCACGTTAGGGTGAAGGTCAAGCTTGTGCATGTTGACTTCAATGGGGATGCTTGATAAGTCGTCATTGCTCCACGAGAATGTATGTAGTTCTTCTTTGAGAACCTTGCATTTGTCGCTCTTTATTTGGCTGTTTGGCTATCTTTACTTATCTTTCTGGGGTGATTATGTACATCTTGATAAGTGTATAATTACACTTATTATCTTGATATTTTTACTCATAAAATGATGTGGTTTACAGTTATTTTATACTTCATATAAAAGTTTTCACGTGGTATGTTGTTGTTTTTTATGCAAGTGCAGAAACTAGGTAAATCTTGGGAGTGAAATGATCAAAGATGAAATTCTATGCTAAAAGAGTGAAGAAGGTGCAAAAAGATGCGTGGAATGTAAGCAATTGGCTTAGGATCGAAGTTGTAAAAACTGGTTAAAGTTGCAAAGAAGAATCATAAAGAAAAGTATAAGTCACGACCATGTCACGATCGTGATTCCTACTCGTGAATGGCCAAATCACGCTCGTGACTATCTATCACGATCGTGACTTATCATTCTTCACAAACAATCAGTTACCAACTTACATTCATGATCACGACATGTATGTCACACTCGCGAATCATGACGGGTTTGATAAACTCTTCTCAACTTCCAACCGCCGGATAAGAACGATCAACTAGCATCAACTGTCAGGCAAAGAGACACCTTTTGGAGATAATCCAACCACGAAAAGGTGCCTATCCCTTGAAGATAAGGATGAAATCTTGCGTCTAATCATATTGAAGATGATGCAACCCTTCACCAATGGACATGACTATTCATTTGGATAAATGCAACCTTTCACACTCTATAAATAGAGGTTCAAATCAACCATTTCGTGTAGCAGCAGCAGATGGTATGAGATAAATGTATGGCATGATAGACGCAGGAATTGTGGAAATTGACGACTCCCATTAAAAAGTGGATACGGTTTGATCAACTTTAGCTTTCACTTTCATACCTTACAACTTTATTTTGTTTTCTACTTATAATTTTTAATTCGAAGTTTATGATATGTCTATGTGTCATAACGAGTATTTCATCTTGCGTCACTTATTTTGATGAAGTTGTATGCTTTCAAGTTATCTTTAAGAGTAGTTTCGGGGTTAACAAGATTGTGAATAATCACTGGATCTGTGATTATTACACTGTTTAGTGAGCCAACATTTTTGGAGTGGTAACTTGCTAAATATGGCTATGTGAGAGCGACCCGTACTAAGCATAGTATTATTGTTGTCCAGGTTTTTATAAGTGTCATAATTCATTTACCCTAGATTTAGGAAAGTCATTTCATGTGTTGCTCTGCGGTGAGATTATAGGATATTTGGGTGTCTAGAACAGAGTTTGTTGAAGTTATCTAGTGCATAAAACATTGTTGATTATTTTGCATATTTTACTCTACTATACTTGTTCTTAGGGAATATCTATATGCTTTGCATCTTCTCTAATTTGTTCATGCATCTATCCATTCATCAGTCTACCATTCAAAACCTTCAACTTATTTTATTTTCTTTTGCTTTGTAACTCTAGTTGTTCCTTAGAACCGAATTCCTTCCCTGTGG
>CATIWQ010211425.1:0-38209 GCA_949673415.1 Euphorbia schlechtendalii
AATGCTCCTTATTCCGGACGGTTTGAAACCGTCCGCATTAATGCTTATCAATCGCGTCGCAGCTTGTGCGGACGGTTCAAAACCGTCCGGAAAAGCCAAAAAAACCGTCCCCAAAAGCCATTTCTGCACTAGTGAATCCCCATCTCCCTTTTCAGCATCGTGTTCCTCTGATCCCTCGATGGCCATTTCTTCTTCATCTGGCTCATTTGGGTATTTGATCCTAGCCATTAGATCATCAGGGAGATCAGGGTGGCGAGCCTTGCAAGCCTCAAACACTCACCGCCCAAACTCGCGCCCATCCAAAGCCATGTTGTGCATGGCCTAGCTATACTCAGCAACGTCTTTAGGAATTTCTGCCTCATAATTTGAGATGGTCCTCTGTAAATCATCTCGAGATAGGGTCATCTCCTTCACCTTCTTGAAGGCATCTACAGTGACCTTGTTAGACTCCCCTAGTTGGCGTGTCAGCTCCTCAGTCACTTCCTTGGACAAAACTTGTTCCGCTTCAAGCTTAGAAACGGGCACCAAGTCCTTCTCCAACTCCTACTTTGTCAGCTCATGGGTCTGCTCTAATCGACCAACATCTCAACTCCTCCTAACCATGTTTGTCACCCTAAACGCTAGCTGAAATACGAATGTGTTAGTCTTAAAAGACATACAAACAAGCTAAGCAAGCTAGACATCGAAGACAAACCTTAGTAGTCATCATGAACATCGACTTAGACGTCTGTAGAAAGGTTTGGGAAGCCAGCTCATCCCTTTCAGAAGGAAACGGTAGTATGGTCCTCAAAATATTCTAAATTGAGGTGGTGTAAATTGAGGGATTGCCATCATTCGCGAGGGTCAACAAATCTTCCTGGATAGTCTCAGAACTAATCATCCTTACTAAGTAACATAAGTCAACAAAAATAAGAGGAAAGTAAAAGAATCATCTTTACTGACTGGAGGGGAGCTTCTTCATCAACAATAGGAGGAGGCGGCTCCATCATAACTTCGCGCTCCATCCCGACATCTTGAGCTTTGCATTTTCTTCTTTTCTTGGAAGGGTCTCCCCTGCGGACGCCTGGAACTGCATTATCCAAATTTTTTATCAACTCAGGATTCTCTCATTCATTTAGAGATTTGCGACTCTTTGACCTCTTGGTTGCGATTTGCGTAAGTTCACTAGTCGATGGAAATTTAAACACTGAAAAGAAAAAAAGGAAAAATATTCAGTTACCTGGAAAAACCTTGAGCCTAGGATGATAAATAGGTTCTGACTGGCCAGGCTTTATAATCCTAATGTTCTTGTCCATGGCCTAACTGATATTCTAACATGGCCATACCCCTTGCTTGAGGGCCCTAAAAACTTCTACCCTAGGATCTGAGCTGGTAGAGTTGTGGGCCATGTCAGGTGAAAGACTCCACTTAGAGGGGAACTAAGGGTAGTGGTCTTCTTGCTTGATGAAAATGTAATAGTGCTTTAAGTGCATCACTGAGTCCACTTTGTTGGTAAACTTATAAAATCTACCCCGATGGGTGAAGTGATAGTGATCTTCACTCGCGGTCTTCCTCAAAGACGCGATCTACTGGAAGAACATGGCATCAAACTGCATCCCCAAGCTTGTTCAAATAAGATAATGGCCCACTAGGTCGATCCAGGTGTTGGGATGCAATTGAGCAGGGCTAAGGCAAAACCCCATAAGGTATCACTAATGCATTCGAGTAAGGGGTAAACAAAGCCCAACCAAATCTGGTCCATATAAATTCCAAAATACCCCTCAAGCGGGTGAGTAATCCGTTGAGTCTTAGAGGGGAGAAAATTTTTCACTCCTTGAGCCAAGGGAAAACATCCATCTCAAACTTCAAATCCACTTGGTCTTGAATGGATTCAATCAAATCAACTCGAGGCATCCTATTATCTATCTCCCTAGCTTTCCCCTTTCCCTTGGCTAAGGTAGAGGGGCGGGTAGCTATGTGCCACCTCATCGGGCTAGTAGATGCTCTTTTCATCCTATTTACACAAGTTAAATTTTTTACCACTGATTTAGGCGATGTCGTGGGAGTCTGACCCATTTCTTCATCTAATTTGGCCTAGGTAGAGGTAGAAGAAGACTGGGAAATTGAGGCGGATCTACCACCTGAAGCACGGTCACTATCCAATTCAAACATGGCTTCAATCATTTTAGGGGCCCTAAAGGGTGAGACACAATCAGTATAATCTATGTACAATGGATTGAAATACTTTGTATTCATCTCAGCTAAATCTCTATTGAATTGACTACTAGTGGTAGAGGCCGAGTCGATCATTGTCACCTATTAAAATCCTAGTCAATTGGAAAATATCCTAAAGAATCTAAAGTTAGACCCAGGTGGTATAAATAACTTTTGAATTATCTATGTTAATTCTTTGGATCTAAGTAGCATAATGAAGAGGCAAACAACAAATATATCAAGTATTTGAGAAATTCAGATCTAACAAATATCTTGCATATTATCATATGATTCTGGAAAAGTATCCTGCAAATGATTCTGGAAAAATCCTACATATTATCATAGGATTCTGGAAAAAACCAAAGAATGTATACCTATAGGGAAATCATAGGACATGTAATATTCAAAAGTGCATAATTCTGGAAAATCAAAAGCAAAACTCCTTCTTCCTAACAAGCCCAACTAATTCAACAAAGGAGGATAAAAAAAGCAATTGATCGACAAACAGATAACGGTAAAACATTCTCGCAAAATCAAAAGCAAACAAAAGAAAAAAATGAAATGCAGAACTAGCAAATAAATAAGATAAAAGAGAAAGAAAGAAAGAGGCCTACTTGTGAAGAAGAAGAAGTTGATCAGAAGAAGGCAACAAATAGCAGATCTCAGTGGAGAAAGCTTCAAGTTCACTAGAGAAGAAGAGGAGTTTCAAAAGAGATAAAATGGGGGAAAGAGAAATTGAAATCCTTAAATAAAGGGTGAAGGGACATTTGAAAAGACGCCTTTCCCTTGCCTGACACATGTCTTGTTGCTAGACCCACATTTGAAATTTGAACTCTTCAGTTCAACGCTCAAACACACATGTCAACATGAAAAACCCTAAAACGTGCCCTAGACGCTTCTCACAGGCACGTGATAACAATTTTGCCTGGACCAGGTAGAATCAGAATGAAGCTCCTAAAGAAGCTCTCACATAGTTATGGGGGGACTTCTGTTAAAATGGTAAAATATTGACAAGCATGTGCATACCACACAAAATACCCAGGTGGACCATATCCGCCTAGGACAAGGAAAGATACTACGCTAAGGCTAGGGATGTTCATTCCAATCCAAGTGGATCCCATCCACCCCAAATATAAGGACATGGTAGTCATATAGGCGGATCATATCCACCCCAAATTGGGAAGAGGCCAAGTCTTCCCCTGTTTAAGAATAGTGTCCAGGCAGCCACCAAGCTGATTCGGCTTGTTTGCCTAACCGACCCCAACGCCTCGAAGGTAAAAGAATTCAATTAATATTATGAGTCTACAAAGAGACCTCCATAATTGGAACTCTCATTTCAGATAAACTTTATCCTATCCACAAGATAAAGTTTCATTCAAACTAGAACTCTAGTTGATTCACTCTTTATATCAGACTAGGGGATGTTCAAAGAGTATAAAAGGACCCTTTGGGTCACAACATAGAGGTACGTATTCTTAAAAGCACAAAAAACTCCTTGCCTCCTCTTTTAAATTTGATCTAACTTAAGCATAGGAGAGGCTACGCCGGTTACCCGGCTAGTCCCCCATAGTGATGGTTGCTGTTTTACAGGAACCTTCAGACCATGTCAAGGAGGAGCATTAGAGTCAACATCAGTCATAGAGTTAGCGCATGGTACCACGTTCTGGGCTAATTTAACACTTGTTAACAAAGTTGTTGAGTGAGTAGCTAGCATGATGGACCCAAAGCACAATGGGAGTGTATATAAGTCCGAAAGCATGATAGCTGGAAATAGGCAGATATTTCGGTTACTCTCAGGGATTAATTCATTTGGCATGGATAATGAGATTAAATCCATCGACCTTGATTAAATCAAGGACTCTAAGAATAAAGTAGAGAAATAAAAATGTTATGATATCAAGGCTTTTGGTTTAGTCAAGAATCCAATCATATTAAAACCTAGTATGAATAATTTTGAGAGTGTGAGATAGACTCACAACTTAATCCTCCTAGAACACAACATTATGATGGAGTATTCTAAGGGAGGAATGATGCCATTTTAGACATGGTATACTCAAACTAATTCATTTTGAACTCTTAAAACCCGAACTAAGAACATAATTCTTGATTACTAGTTAGTTACATCAAACACTAACTGGCGCTATTGAAGAAAGAGCATCATATGAAATATGGATAAGCTAAAGCCTAATGCGTCTTTCACTTGATTTTGAAATGTGAAATCTGAATCACATTGTTGACAGAAGATTAATAATATATGTCATAATATTGGTGCTAGATTAGTACAAGAAAAATCAATTTAAGACTATTTTTGCGGCTGTTGTAAGCTGTGCCAAAGACTTGGCAACTCCAAGGAGGTGGTAGTGAATAAACTAAGACAAGACTCATAAATCCAAAGACAAACATGGTGGCATCTTTTTCTCATATTTGAATGTATTCTACATTTTCAAAACTATTTATCTTGCCCATCATTATCGAATAAAGAAGAGCAGCCCTGCTTTACTGATCAAAATTTCTGATTCGAGAGTAAATATTAATTCAAGAATAGAGCTTTGAGAGTTAGCCCCAATTATCCTCCCAAAACAGCATCGAAATATCATTACCAATACAAACCCAATGGTTTGGTGAAAAATTGCTCCAATAGTGCATCTCTTTTACACATGTCGAAACTACATTCAACAATATTGGTGATAGGTTACGAAAATCTGAGTTTGCAACGTTGAAAAAGGATGTGCACGAATGCCTCCTTAAACAATAAGTAATCCATAAAGAATTGTTACCCACGTCATGTAGCTTCCACATCCACTTTAAGAGTAGGCTACAATTTACCAATCACGAATAAATAGACCGCTTAGCTCTTTCTGTAAATTGATCATCGTCCAACTAACTTTGCATAAACCATCTGAGTTTCCATCACCTCTCCAAAGAAAATTTCTCATTATTCTTGTCAGTTTAACGTTTACACATCCAGGAATCTTGAGGATTGCGAATAAATAAGTTGGAAAGGAAGAGGGGACCAAATTGATGAGTACTACTCTACCAGTGTAAGATAGATAATTACCCTTCCAATTTGTAAGTCGTGTCAAAAATTTCTGGATTAGAGGATCCCAACATGAGATAGGTAAACGCTTCATACTAAGTGGAGTACTGAGATATTTTATTGAGAAATTCTATCCATGACATCTAAGAGTGTCAAAGCAAGAGTGAAGCAACGAATCTTGCACATTAACTCTCATGATTGAGCTTTTATTATAATTAATAGGAAGCCCTGATATAAGCTCAAAACATTTTAGATCATGTGAAAACTCTGGAATAAGAGACTCATCTGCCGGTAGAAAGTAAATATTACTGTCAGCAAATTGTTAGAGAGAGACGTCTGGCAACGCATCATCTAATCAGAAACCGGACAATAGCCCCTCTCTAATACTAGCATCAAATAATTGCAACATACCCCCTACAGTCAAGACAAAGATAAAAGGAAAGAGAGGTCACATTGTTTCCCTCATTTACGCAAACGGATCGGCTCTGTTGGGTTGCCATTAACCAATACTAACGTACACGATCCCCTCTGACAATTTGCAATCCAACTAATCCATTTTTCATCAAACTCATCCGATGAAGGACCACATCAATTTAACTCCAAGATACTCTGTCGACAGCCTTATGAAAATCCAATTTAATCACATGGAAAGACCGCCTCATTGAGTGAATGAAACGTAAGATTTTTGATGTAAGAAAAGAGCACTCATGAATATTTCTTCCTTTGACAAAGGCAAATTGATTACCAGAAATCAAACTCGGTAGAATTGCTTGCAAACGAATTGATAACAACTTTGCCGTAATTTTATAAATACCATGAATCAATGTGGTGGGTCTATAATTATTAAATGTGCAAGAACCAGGTACTTTTGGGATGAGAATTGTGTATGATGATTAAATTGGATTCGGCAATCTTGATGTGGAGTGAAAATTGTTTAAAAAAGAAGTTGTAACCATCCGGGCCAGGCACTTTATTTTCCCCACATGAAGTTGCCGCTAACTAGGCTTCCTCTTCTGAAAAAGGAGCAATAAGCTTTGAGTTCGACACTTGATTACGTAAGTTTTTATTTGATGTGTATATTGTCTTGAGACCCTATCAATGGTTCTTGAAAAGATCCTATTCGAATTCGAAAAAATTTTAACCGGTAATTCAACCGATGTGGTCATGTTTTTTATTACAATTTCCGTCATTAATAATATAAAAGCTTTTATAGTATAAAAAAATAAATATATAATTATCGATAATATTTTGTTTGTTCTTGTGAAAATACTTAAAAACAATTAAAACCGACGGGACGGTCTATATATTAGACTAAAATCTGGTTTAGAATTTTATTATTTGTAAATCCTAATTAATTCATTATCCTACCTACTAGACGTTGACTCGAAAAATATGATGTTAGTATCATCTATGAATTGAAGGAATTTTGGGTTTCGTGTAAAGTATATGAAAAACTTTAGAAGATATGTATATTGTATTATATTAAAATAAAGGTAAGATGTCTATGTTCATATTTGGTGAACTAGTTAGATTTCAACATTTGTACTCAAACACTTCCCTAGTGGGATGCATCATATCATTTACTCTATCATGTGTTGGTATTTATCACCACTATTAAATTTTTACGTGCCTTTCTTGCTGTCAACGATCATATTATCAAAGCTATCAATATACGCGTTTATGGATAATATGATATAAATTTTGAAATGGATAATTTGTTTCAGTTCTCACTGTTTGTTGGTATCTAAACACTTGTTTTGATGGAAAAAAATTCCAAATACATCAAACTTTGACATTTTTTACTAGATATTATCAATATGAAAAAGTTTTTATCAGCCCTTTAAAATTGATCAAAAATGCGTTCACGAGCCCCATAAATATCATGTGTCAACTTACAATTGGAGGTAGAAAAATTAAGATTTTACATATTCAAAAGTTAAGCCAATTAAAAGGTGAAACCTGAGGCTTGCGAGTGTCCTTTTGTCAAGTTTAGGGGCTGGTAGGTTTTTTTAAATTTGAGAGCCACATCTAATAAGATGTGCCAAGTTTGAGTGTTAATTATGCATTTGATTTCAAAAAACAAACATATTTTTTCTTATAGCAAATTGGAGTATTTTATATCAATTTCGTTGATTGTGAGACTTAAACCCACAACCGTAACCTCACAATTCTTATTTTTCCAATAGATCATGACTACTAGACTAATAGTTAGTGGTGTTATAAAATACAAACTTTGAATTTCAAGAAGTTGTTAAAAGGAAGAAGCTTCTCATCATTAATCAACAATTAAGCATTCTTCAGACATGTCTTAAAGAAAGAAAAAAGAAAATGATTGATAATTTCTTCAGTAAATAATTTCTCATGGACCATCTAGGTACTCTATAGAAATATTAAGTTTTTTTACCTATATGTAATGGTTAGTTATCTCAATAAAAAATCACTAAATATTCAAAATACTTTATACTCGTAAGAGTACTGCGTACTAATTAAAGTTTGTGTAATCCTAAGTAACTAGCTAGTTATTTTGCATGTTATCTAAAAATAGGTTTAGAGAGAATAATCAGTTTGTATAACAAAAAAATTGTGTAATTTCAATATCAAGGTGTAGGGATTTGTGATCGAAAACATAACTACGTCGACGGAATTACTGTTTAAATTCTTTTAAAATGTGAAATATGATTCCGCGAATAACCATTATGTTGGTCCTGAACGGCTTAATTAAACAGCAGAGGGTGTGAATGCAGTTCTTGGTTACTTTTTAGATTTTATAAAAATATTTACCAAGTTCAGTTTTTAGATGCATGTTGTGTATCACGTGCTGAGTGGGGTTTGAAAACTATAAACTGCTCAGCTATGCTGACACAATTTATCTTCAATAGCTGCTGAGTACTTTACTCAGCACGGATTGGTTTTTCAAGCAAAATGACTAACAAAAGATAGAATTATGAATGAGATAAACATAATAAAGGAAAATAAATAAGGTTAGAACTTCAATACCTGAGATTTTATTTTGGTTCAGCCCCTAGCCTACCTCCAGTCCCCAGATTCCTTTCCGAGCTTTAATCCACTAGTGATTTCGTTCCTTCCTTAGGTGGAGAAGCCTTTATAGTAGGTAGGGACAATTAAAGAAAGTACCTTTTTTCTTACTACCACTCAATCCACAGTTTGGGTACTCTTCCCAAACCGTCACTCATATTTCTAAAGAATTTGCGAACAGAGGAATTCAACTTATAAAATGTTGAATCGTTTACAATGGTAAATCTAAAGTGTTATTCTCTCTCTATTACAAACAGATATTTTACAATGAGTGTTTGCTAATTGCTTGATTTGGAATTTCTTGAAGCTAGGAGTAATTTAACAGAGTTTCAACTCTTGAAGAAATTCAAGGTGATTTACCAAGTTTGAACATCTTCTCCAGTCTTCTATTTATAGTTGAAGGTCTTGGAATTAGCCGTTGCAAACTTCTCATCCTAACAGCTCTTCAATATCTCTTCTCTTCAAATCTTTTGAATTTTCCCTTTGGAGACAAATTCCAGGTCATTTAGATAAAGATTTTGAACGTTGAAGCACGAGATTAATCCGTTGATCCAAATTGTCAAAAACTCGTTTGTCTTCAAGAAATCCATTCTGATATAGAGGTGCGCGAGTTGCAACGTTGAATTCTATGAATGGTTGACTTTTCTGATGTTGTAGAGTTACGTGGAGACACTGAGACATGGAGCTTGTCAAATAATTTTTGTCGTGGATTTTAGTGAGTAAACTCCAACATTCTGTACTAACACCTTTTGTTTGTGAGGACCACTGGAATCTCTTCTGAAAAGCATCAAAGGAATATTCCGTTTATCATAGAAACCGTTAACAGCACAAGTGTCAAATATTTCTCTAAGTGTCATTGGTACACAACCTTTATAACAAAAAGCTAACTCATTATAATTGAGTCAATATCTAATAAACTATGTAATACTCAACTCAACTCAGCTTTTCTTACTCTAAGTCGTAACTTAATTAATTACCTAGTAAACTGAGTTGTTTTAAACAAACTCAGGTAGACTTCATTAATTAAGAGTATACTTATACTCAATTAATTTCACTATCCTAGTTAGTTTGTTATTTCCAAAACGTTTAAGTACTGTGAAGTACTATTAACTTGGGTTCAACAATCTCCCACATTTTAGACCGATAACAAACTAGGTAGTAGAAGAGACTAATTGAAAAAATAGTTTAAACATATCAAATACCTGAAAAGTGATATAAGACTCCCCAATGCAGAATGCATCTTTTAGTCAGGATGGACTACCCCATACTGAATGGATTTTCTTCAATCAGCACAACTCCCCCACACTTATGAAAATTTTCTTCATTTTGGGACTTTGTCTTACTTTAAATTTTTTTTAAGTTTTGTCTCAAAATATATTCCTGTAATAGTTATAAGCAGAAACATACATGCATTTAATAGCAAATACTTAGTTAAGAAGCTCTTATCTTTGACTAGGTGGAAAAACTTGTAATTTTTATTAATATTCAATCAAAGATACTTAGTCAGTTCACAAACAGTGCTCCGAACTAAGTTTACATTATAAGCCCTATTACAAGTTCTATTTTCCTAGTCTACAACTATCTACGATGCTGAGAGCTTGATCCTCCACTTGGATTACTAAACGAAGAATGGTGCTGGTGCTGTTGGTGATGCGATTGTTGTTGCTGAGCTTGCTGAGACTCAGACTGAGGATCCTGAGGTTGATGTGAAGGCTGGCTTGCTAAGTAATGTCTATATTAAGCTATCATCCTTGTTGCATATTCCACTAACTTCTCCCCCTTTGTTACCTGGCCCTTCATAATCTGTTCTAGGCACAAGTTAATGGAGTCAAGGGTAGCTTGGAAATCCTCTTGCTTTCCTATGATGGATGGTGAGATTTCTGATTCAAGCTACTCCTGCCCTTTGTGTGTTAGGTAGTCTTGATCATTCGGCTCGTCAAAGCCAGTTTAAGAGAAATATGTTTGCTCACATCGATGGAACTACTAAGAAGGTGATTTTGCCTCATGGAACAACATTCACCAAGGTTAATTAGGGTAAAGATCAAGAGTTTGGACCTATCTTCAAGGTGGACTATGATGGCTTGTTGAAGAACAAGACCATGCATAGAGTGATCCATTAGCAAAATCTTAGCCCATTTCTCCAACTTAATGGACCAATAATCAAGGAGTTGATCAAGATGTTTTACTCTAACCTCTACGCTATTTAAGGGTAAACTGATGTGCTAATGGTTGAGATTGATAATATATCCTATTTGATCTCTTCAAAGCTGGTGGCTAGCATTCTTCATATGCCCTTCAGAGAGATAATACAGATGAAAAATGGCAACGAGGAACTTTTAGCTGTTCTAAAAGATAGGGAATTGCCAACAGAATATGGCTTTGGAGAAATCTCTGCTTTCCAAATGGATTGGAACGCAACAACTTTCCACGAGCTTCTGATTAAGGTGTTGCTACCCTAGTCTGGGTTGCTGAGTAGTTGCACCTATTTTAAGAGGTGTGTGGTAAACCATATGGTAGAAAAAAAGTAGTTAAATTGGCCTACGATGATTCTCAATTATCTCACTAAGCTGACTACCCTCTATCATTATGTGTATCTGATCACAACAATTACTAAAGTTGTGAGGATGGACATCTCAAATTTTAAGGAAGCGAGTGGAGAGACCATAGTCCCGCTAAAGAAGAATTTGGACTATCAGCATTTCAAAAAGCTGAAGTTTAACCATGTCCACACTCGGTATACTAAGGCTTAGGGTGTGAAGTTGAAAAAGACCAAAGTTGTACCAATAGTTTTCCCTTAGAAAGTTATGATGGAGGATAATGATGAGTTCATTGTGGACAAGGAGGAGTCAAGCGAAGGGACAGATGAAGAAGTTCCCTTATTCGCCATGGTTGTGCAAACATCTATTGCCTCTACTCCAAATAGTCCAAAGGCTAAGGTAGCGGCTCAAAGGTTTAGAGCTAATCCAGACAAACCAAGGGCAGGAGATATGCCAGCCAACCCCAAGGAAGAGCCAAGAATAAACTAAAATTGAAGATAAGGACTTAGAGGGAAGCTGATTCCAAATCTAAGAAGGCTACAGAAACTTCATCTCTACTTCCTCCTCCTATAGAAGTTGTGGAGAGAATTCAAAGCTTGTATATTGGGGAGCTGGGAGAGGAGCTTAGAGAGAAGAAGAGAATGTTTGAGAAATTAAGAGAAGCTGCAGCTCAAGGAAGCTCTAAGAAGGCCAAAGAGGAAACTGAAAAAAGTCCTAGTGCAGCAGAGTAGGTGGAGAAGTAATGTCCAAAGCTAATGGAGTGCTGAAAAAGTGGTCTACCATAGTTCACTCTAGAGGGACTGTGCAGATAGTGATTAGTGAAGAGGATGATAATGATATGGAGGTCATCAACCAAGAAGAATATGCTCTTCCTGGTGAAAGCATCTACACCCCCAATCTAACTCAATAAACTGACTCTCTTCCTACTTAGACTGAGTTACATAAGGCTGACCCATTCTTGGGTCAATCAGCCAACCTAGAGGTACAAAAAATTCCTTCCCCTAATTCTTTTGTAAATCCTGAACAAATTTCCTATGTATATCTTGATATTTTTTCTTCTTCTGTAAAATCTACTCCACACTTCTTCCCCAATCAATTCGTCCCAAGAAAAATCCAAACCTTCTTCACCACCTCCACAAACTCAAAGAACTCTCATTCCTTCTCCCGTAAAACCTAAACCAAGCCTAATTCTACAAATTCAACTATACAAACTACCTATTATGAACAAAACCTTTTTTCACAACCATCCACAACCTCTCTAATCCCTTTGATTAGAGAAGTTCTTGAAACTGAGAATTACGAGTAACAAGGAAAAGCACATGCTGAAGTTTCCAAGGCAAATATTATAACCGAGGAAGCAACTTCATCTAGAAGCAAGCCAGTCCAAGAGGACTTGGCCGATTAAATCACTTTAGCTCATATTAGACAGCTAGTAAGGAAGACATTCCTAGCACTCAAAACTGATGCTTAATTGAATGACACAATAAGCCAAGTGTTATTGTCACAATAATTTATGGACTTATCCACAAAGAAGAAGGTTAAAATCCAGGATTTTGATGAGCAATCAAGCATCCCAGATGAATCTATCTATTTTGAAGAGTTTGAGAAGATACAAGTGAGTTTCTTTGCCATAAAAAATCATCTAGCAAAGCAAAGCCCCAAAAGCCTTGTGGATAAGATAGCATTGATTCTAACTAGACTGATTGATTCTGTAACTCAGCTCATTGCTGTTGTATCTTCTATCCCAACCTCAACTGTTATTGCGAAAGTAGTGGTAGGAAAGGCGAAGGGTAGCATAAATGTTGCCTTAGAACAGCTAGGTAGTCGAAATGCCACACTAGCAACTCAGACTATGCAGTTTCATAAGTTTGGTGAAGAACATGCCAAGATAAAAACCAGCATGAATAACAAGATCAGTGAATTATCGAAGAAGCTGGATACAAATAAAGATCTCGGGTAGAACATGTGTAATATGATGGAGAAGATGTCAAAGCTGATGATCACTTATAACAAGAAAGTTGATGAAATTGTAAAAATGTTGGGTGAAGCTATCAAGAAGATGGATAAGCTTATGCTGAATATGGATGTGCTAAGTGAAAAACTTAGACTCTACCTGCACTCATATCATAAAGTAATACTAATGACTCGGTGAAGAAACCTGAAAAAGCTTTGATTGATGCCATGGGCTAGCTATTTCCTCACCCTACTAAGTCACTTGACCCTAGTAATGGCCTCATTGTGCACAAGAAGCTAAATGCCATGAGGATCAAATCCATGAAATTCAAGAGAATGTAAAGCATTTGGTAAATACTAGAGCTCATAATGCAAATGACATAGATTACACAGCATGAACTGTACATCTAATGTGTCCTAGGATCATTGAAATGGAAGCAAAGCTGAAGATTACCTTGTCCAAAACTAACTTCAGAGGTCTTCTACAGCGCTTTCAACAATTTGCATGCCAGAGATTTGATTAGATAGCTCATTTTTACCAAATGCTATAATTTGTTGCTACAAGAGCTTAATGATCAAGATGTCCTCTCAGTAAAGGGAAAAGAACAGTTGGAGCAGGAGATATCTCTAGCAATCATTGGAAAGTAAGAGGATTTTCAAAATGCAATCAATTCCTATAATACTTGTCTCAATCAAATCATTATTGAATAGATAACAAAAGGGGAGAAACTAGTTGAAGATGAAAAAAGAGCTGCCCAAAGTTAAATAGCTAATATATAACCAGGCCGCAACAATAGTAACAACAACATCATTAACACCACAATAACCACACTCAAGAGGTGGAGACTCATCATCTTTTCAGCATCAACCTTTTCAGTGAATCCATAGATAGATTTAGATTAGAAATTTTTTAGTAATGCTTATCTTGTAAAAATTTAGTATGGGACAAATCCTGTATACTGACTAAATTTATTATCAATGAAAATTACAAGTTTTTCTATCAAAAATTAAGAGCTTCTTAACTTGTTATATATATGTGTGTAATTTTTGGTTATAAACTATTGCAAGAATTAACCAATACCAACTTCAAAGGAGAAGCTGAGTAAGAAAAAGTCCCAAGTTAAAGAAAAGTTCTCCAAGTATGAGGGAGCTGATGCTAACTAAAGGGAATCCACTTAGTTTGGGGGAGTCTATATTGACCAAGGACTGTACTCAACATGGGGGAGACTTACATCGCTTATTAATTATTCTTATATCCATAAAATATTTATTTCATTAATTTCTTCTAATACCTTTGTTGTTTATTCCAAAATGGGGGAGATTATTGAACCCAAGTTAATAATATTACTTCATTGTACTTAAATGTTTTGGAAATAACAAACTCAATAGGATAGTGAAATTAATTAGATAAGTTTTACTTGAGTTTGTTTAAGGGAAAACAACTCAATTTAATAAGTTTTAAATAAGTTATGGCTTAGAGTAAGAAAAGCTGAGGGAGTTGAGTATTATTACATAGTTTATCAGATATAACTCAACTAATTTGAGTAGCTTTTATTTTAATGAAATAGACACTTAGAATATAATGACACTTGTACGTTTAACACTGTCTATGAAGATCAAATATTCCCTTTGATGCTTCACTAAAATCAAAATGGATATTCTTGTGGTCCTCACTACAAAAAGGTATCAGTACAAAATGTTGGGGATTCCTCACAAATGTCCAAGGCAAAAAGGTATCTTTTGACATGTGCCATTCTTTGTGTCTCCGCACAACTCTATAACATCAACAAGTTAACTAATATCAACATTCCATGTTGCATCTCACTTGCTCCTCTCTCAACAAGATTTGCTTGAAGAAACGAGTTACAAACACATAAAGATTAACATAATAATCTTGCACTTCAACGTTCGAAGTCACTATCTTTAAACATCCAAAAATCTATTTCAAACGGACAAATTTGAGAGCTATAATGAGAAGAGATTTGGAAGAACAAGTTAGGATGAGATGTTTGCAATGGCTACTTCCAACACCTTTAAGTATAAATAAAGACTGAAGTAGACATTAAAACTTGGTGAATCACCTTCAATTTCTTAAAAGCTGAAATACTATCTTAGCAATCACGACATTCAAAAATTCAAAATTCAAACAATCGTAAGTAAACACACAGTTTCAAATAAGTTTGGAAGAGAGAATAAGATTAGCTTAGAGTCTAGCTAAGCTTTGTCATTGTAAAAAGATTCAACACTTTTTATAAGTTAAAATCCTTCATTCATTAAAATTTCATTCTAAATATGTGAGTCAGTTTAGGAAGGGTATCTAAACTAAGTAATTAAGAGGTAGATAGAAAGGAGGGTACATTCTATAAGTGTCTACCAACTGTAAGGGCTTCTCCACCTATTGAAAGAAGGAATCACTAGTGGATTAAAGCTCAGAAAGGAATCTAGGGAATAGAGGTAGGCTACGGGCAAAACTAGGATAAATTTGAGGTATATTCTATCCTTTATATGTTATGTTACCTTTATAGTATCTTGCTCAATTCATCATCTATCTGTTTTATCATATCTGCTTGAATGACCAATCCAAGTTGAGTAGTTTACTTAGTAAAAATTAAAGGTAAACCAAGTCAACGAAGCTGAGTAGTTTACAATTTTTAAACCAAAGTGCACTAAGCATTGTTCACTCAGCATGCATCTAAAAAAACTTGGAATTATTTTTTAAATCTCTAAAGTACCAAGTATAATCACATTCACCCCCTCTACATGATTAGTAAAGCTAAAGCTGACCAGCATTTCTCTATGCAATTCTAACCTACCAAAGACACTATGTGTGTTTAACCTTTGTTAAAAATAGAAGATTCTTTATTGATGCTTTTCATGATCGAAAAAGTATTTGACATTGAAAATAAAAGAATATTTATGTGGTCCTCATAACCAAAAGGTTTCAGTACGAAATGTAGGGATATCATCACTAAAAGCCAAGTTAAAAAGATATGCTCTGACATTCATCATTTTTCAACATTGCCATGCCATATGCAATGTCAGCAAAAGCGTTCAATCTTAGATTAACATGTTGCATCTTTCATTCCTCTCTCAAATATAATTTCTTTAAGAAATGAGTCTTTGATAAGAAATAGATTAATGGATTAATCTTACACCTCAACATTCAAAATCGATGTCTCTAAATGTTTACGAATCTGTTTCAAATTGATAAATTTCAAAGTTGTGAAGAGAAGAGATTTTGAGAGCTTAGTCAAGATGAGAAGTTTACAATGGCTACTCCCTCATTTCTACATCTATAAATAGAGCTTGGAGTAGACGTTTATACTTTGAAAAATCACCTTGAATTTCTAAAGAGCTGAACCTTTAATAAGGCAATCACACCCTTCAAAATTCAAAATTAAGCAATCTAAAACAAAAAAATCAATCTTTCTATCTGTTTGTAATAGAGAGAAATCAATTAGGCTTAAAATCTAGCTAAGATGTTCATTTGTAAAGGAACCAGTGATTTATAAGTTAAGTTCCTCTGTGCAAAACCATATTATTAAAATTTGTGTGAGTTAGTTTCAGAAGGGTTCTCAAACTGAGTTGAAAAGTAGTTAGCTTGGAAGGTACTTGCTATAATTTCTCTCATTCACTCTCAAAAGCTTCTCCGCCACACTAGTGGATTAAAGCTCGGAAAAGGTATCCGGAGATTAGAGGTAGGATAGGCACCGAACCATGATAAATAGAGTTGTAATCATTCCTTAACTTTATCTTTTATCTTTGGCAATTTGCGCTCATACATCATTTGTTTCTATATGCTTTTATTTGCTTGAAAAGCATCCTGAGCTAAGCAAGACTTTACTCAGTACTATTTGCAAAACAAACCAAGTTAGCTCAAGCTGAGTGGTTTGTGTTTTAGCCAAAACTCCACTCAACACCTTTAACTCAGCATACATTAAATTAACTTGGCAAAAGATTATTAAATTCTAAAAGAACAGTTTAAATCAGCTTTCACCCCCTCTACATGATTATTCAAGCTAAGTGGACCAACAAGTGGTATTAGAGAAATTGCTCAACTTAAGAATTTACAATTCTTAAGTATAAAGATTCAATGGCTTACAATAATCCCTACTATTTTGAGGGATTGGGAACATGTTCCTATCGATCTAGAGGATTATGATGATGCTAACCTAAAGCTTCTCAAAGAGAATGCAGCGGCCGTCAATTACTTACATTATGCATTAGACTTGTCTAAGTTTAACACGTTATATGGATGTGAGATTATACAAGAAATATGGAGGAAGCAAGGAGTCACCTATGAGGGGACTAACAAAGTCAAGAAGACCAAGATCAACTTCATGATCCAAGAGTATGAGCTCTTCTAGATGAGCACCAGCGAGGGTATTCAATCCATGAATACCAGGTTTGTAATATCATTAACAAACTCAGGAGATCAAGTAAGAACTTCACTAAGGAGGAGATGGTGAAGAAGATTATGAGAAGTCTCCCCAAGGATTGGGATGCTAAGAAGACCGCAATCGAAGAAGCTCATGATTTGAAGACCTATAGCTATGATGAGTTTATAAGCACCTTACTGGCTTAAGAAACGTCCTTAAGGAAATATGATGATGGTTCAAAGAAAAGCAAGCGGGAGGATATGGAGAGCTGAGCTGAGCAATTGTTCAAAAAGATGATTCATCCAATGAAAGTCTTAGAGAAGATTCAGATGAACGAATGGCGCTGCTGACCACAAACTTCAAGTACTTTATGATGAAAGATGGAAGATTCAAAAAGAAGAAGTTTCCCAAAAAAAAAAGAAGCTAACTCAGCACAAAAGAGAAGTTGAGGAATGAAAAAAGAAAGAACAACAAAGGCATTAAGTGCTTTAGCTATGGAGAATTATCCTTTCTCAAATCTAAGAAGGACAAATTCAAGAAGAAGTTTGGCAAGAAAAATGAGGCACTTTCTGCCAACCACTACCCAATGGCGATTGATGGTGAAAGGGGTGAAAGATCATCATCGACCTCAAATGGCAATAATTTCGTTGCTGACTCAAATGCTAAGAGAAATAAAGGGAAAAGTTCCCAAGCTAAGGCACATCTTGAAATCCCTTTGTCAATTGAAGAATTCACACAAGTACTGTTTAATGTGATGAAACTGACCAATAAGTCAGGAAAGAACATCAAAGAGCTATTGGGGAGACGTGAGGATTTGGAAGACATAGTTGCTTCTTTATCCCTTGATATCTGCTTTCTTCAAGAAAAAGCTGAGTATCATGAGGGGTATAACAACAAGCTCACTAAGTAATTAGATGAGTTGATTGCTTATTTAAAAGCTTTGAAGAAAGAAAGGGTTCCTCCTCCAACCAATAACTAAGCTCTGAGTAACCAAATTCGCAACTCTAATAAGGAAAAGAAAGCTTTTCCAAAAAGGAAAGTGAGCCAACCTAAACAAAAAATAGCATTTTATTTTTGTGGGAAGGCTAGACATCCTATTGTTTTATACATGCATAAAAATGGTTACTATGACGTGTGTGACTGAAGTAATCTAAGAATTAGTAATAAGGGACCTAGCCCAAAGGCTTTAGTACCTAAAAGGACTTAATTATTTTGTAGCTAAGCTTGAGTTTTGATAATGTCAATAGAATCTGATATTTGGATAGCATTTTCTCAAGGCATATAAATAGAGATAAGAAGCGGTTCATCTCATTAGAGCACAAAAGGAATGGAAGTGTTAGCTTTGGAGATAATAAAAAAGGAAATATTGTTAGAAGCGGCACTATAAACTGTAGGTGTTTCTCCTTCAATCCAAGAGGCATCTCTTATCAAGGGAATGAAGTTCAACTTGTTTAGCGTAGCTCAGCTTTGTGACAAAGGTAGTAAAGTTACGTTTGACTCAGCAAGCTGCTCGGTTATTGACTGTAAGACTGATTTTACTATACAATTTACTCCTAGAGTTAATAATGTATATATGATTGAATAAGGATGAGATTGGTAATCTTGTAAATAGTAAGTTATACAAAGGTATTAATGGCTTACTTCTTTAATTAACTGCAAGTATGTCTGATATTCAATACTCTGTAAGCTATTGTGCACTATATCAAGCTAACCCTAGAGAATCTCACTTAGCAAATGTTAAGTGAATTCTCTGTTATTTGCAAGATTCTATTAATATAGGATCGTGGTACCCAAATAGCTCAGATTTCACTCCAAGAGGATACACAAATGCAGATTATGGAAGGGACAAGCTCGATAAGAAAAGCACCATAGGGTGATGCCATTTCCTTGGTGAATGTCTTGTCTCTTAGTATAGCAAGAAGAAAACTTTTGTTGCTTTATGTACTTCAAAAGCTGAGTACATGGTAGCAGGAAGTTGCATAGCACAACTACTATGGATCAAACAATAACTGGAAGATTATGGTATAAAGTCTAAATGCCTCGAAGTTATGCATGACAACAAGAGCGCATTTGACAATCCAAAAATCTAGTTCAACATGGTAGGATGAAGCATGTTAATATTAGATATCACTTCATAAGGGATCATGTGGTAAGAGGAGATGTCAAATAGGAGTATGTTCCTTCAGTAGAGCAACGGGCAAACATTTTCATAAAGCCTTTATCAAAGGAGTAATGCAACATTCCTAGAGAGCTTATTGGCATGTCAAATCTAATTTTGATAAAAAAAAGTTGCTAAGTTTCAAAAGCTAGATCAAATTTGTGCTAACTTGTTCATGGTAACATGTATTTACTCAATTTAAGTTACCTCTATTAGTTTTGCTTTGTAGTTAAATTTAAAAAGCATTTTATTGAAGGGTTTTAGAATTATACCATTTAGGGATAAACTGTAGCATTTTATTAAGGTGGTTTATTTACATGTACAATCTTACTGTTCACTTTGATCTTTGCTTCTGAAGAGTACACATATATTGTTGCAGGTACAGTGACTAAAAAAGAGGGAAATGGGGTGGAGAGAGAAGGCACTAGGTTTTGAAGCTTAATCGTTTTTACTCTCTAAAATCCCTAATTTCCTTCTTCTAAAGAACTATAAGTTACAATGGCATCTTCCCAACATCAACACTAAGAACCTAAGCTAGAAGAGAATTAATTCATTCCGGGAGATTAATCATAGAGAAACATGTTCATCAACACCGTTGGAGATACAAGAAAGTGTCATTCCCTTAAGGAATAGTATTCACCCAAGTGAAGTGGGGTGTGGTTGAAAGGGAATATGGGTCAGTCTATGAAGCCAGCTACAATAAGGTTATCAATAATAACACACTACATAGAGTGATAAGGCACTAAAATCTCAAGAACTTTCTCCTCCTTGATGGTCCAACCATTAAGGACATCATGCACACCTTCTACACTAATTTGTGCCCCGTTGAAGAATTTCTAGATTTTCTTGCAACAGCATTTGGTGGAAAGTCTTATCTTGTGTCTATGAAGATTCTTGGGAGCTTTTTCCATATGAAAATGAAGGGAATGGAGATGAGGAAAAATGAAGATGAGGAGAAAGTTCATATCCTGAAAGATTGGGAACTTCTTGGTAATTATGGCTCAGGAGATATCAGAGCCTCAGGCTTAAGATGGAGGGTAAGAGCTTTCCATGAGCTCTTAACCAAAGTGGTTATGACCAAGACTAGGTCTCTCTCAAGTTGTACTAAGTTTGAGAGATGCATCATTTATCACATGGTGAATAGAAAGCAACTCAACTAGTATGTTCTTATCCTGCACCATCTCACCAAGGTGATAAAAATGTTTCACTATGGCTGTCTCATCACAGCTATAAAGAAAGCTGTAAAGATCAATGTGGAAGGCTATGATATGGCAAGAGGAGATCACCTACTTCCTTTGAGGAAGGTCTTCAATTTCAAGCACTTCAAGGAGCTTAAATTTTCAAAGCTTCATATTGGGTATAATAAGGCCCAAGGTATTAAATTGAAGAAGGTGAAGATTATGCTTACAAATGTACCAGAGGATGTCTTGAAGGAAGATGAAGATTTAGAAATCTATGAGGTGGAAGAGGAGTCTAGTGAAGGGATTAAGGATCTTAGGGCTCATCGATGAAAGCAAAGACCATTGTGAGCCTAGTGGCAATGAAGGCTGAACCAAAGAAGAGGGCTAGCCCAACTAAAAGAAAGGTAGCCGTTGTGCCTGCTAAACCTCACCTTAAGAAGAAATTGAAGTTAAAAAATAAGGCTAAAAGAGAAGCGGAGGCCAAAGCTAAGAAGGCAACAGAAGAAGCAAAGGCTGTCAAATAAAGTGTACCCCCTCCAAATCCTTAGTTTTGGAGAAGGTGTAGAATATTTTGAATCCTGAGTTAGAGGTTGATTTGTGGAAGAGAGAGGGAAATCAGGATATAATAAGTCCTGATGCTGCTGAGGAAGTCCAACAAGTTGAGAAAAAGTAAAAGGGAGTGTAAAAGAAGTGGAGTTCCTCCATAAGACTTAGAAGAACACTACAGCTTGTAGTGAGTGATGAAGAGGTTGAAGAAATAAGCCAAACGGTGTTTGATGAATTAATACCAATTGAAGAATCTACAAAATCTCCCCTTCTAACTCTACAAGCTGAATTTACTAGAGCTAATCTATCCTTCGATAAAATAGCTAGCCCACATGCTTCTAAAAATCCTACCCCAACACCTTCACCTACACCTACTCCATCTATTTCTCAACAAAATTCTCCCCAACAAAACACCAACCCTTTTTCAACATCTCTAACAATAACTAAAATTGTTCCCTCTCCCATGAAGTCTATACCACCTTAAGATGAAAACATTACTTCCACTTCTTCTCCGCCTTCCCGACCTAAAACAAATGTACAAATAACACCATTCCACCTATTACAAATTCAGCACCTTCCCTTTCTCCAAACCTAACTCATACCCTCAATCCCTCTGATTGGGAAAGTTTTCATGCCGAGAACTATGCTCGGGAGGAAACAACATAAGTGAGTGGTGTTGAGGAAAATTTTACAACCAAGGAAGCAACCCTCACCAGTAGTAACAAAGTTCAAGAGGACTCTTATGAAACATCCATCTTGGCAAGGATTAGAGAATTTGCAAGGGCTAAAAACCCTACTCTCAAAACCAATGCTGAGTTGGATGTGATAGTTTACCAAGTGATACTGTTTAAGGAATTGATGGCGTCTACAAAGAAGAAGAAGGCCACATTGCCAAAATTTGATGAGCATTTAAATATCCCCTTAGAGTCCATCTAGTATGAAGAATTTGAGAAAATCCAGGGGAGTTTGTTTACCATCCGTAATCACTTAGCTAAGGAGAGTGTAAAGAATTGGTATAGACACTACTTCATTGCAACTCAGCAACATATATGAAGTAATGGCATCTCAAATGACTCAAATTCTCTAGTTCGGACAAGAGCAAGCCACAATCAAGACTAGCATAAATAAGCTCTTGAAAGCTATCTTGGACCAAATAGACACTAATAATGATCTTTCGCATGACATGTGCAATGCTATGGAGAAGATGTATAAGCTGATTATTACCCATGATAAAAAGGTAGATGATGTTATGAAGAAAGTGGTGAACTTCACTGAGCTAGATAAAAAATTCAATGCATTAAACGTAACTGTCAAGGCTAACACAAATGATGTAGTAAAAGAATCTCACAAAGGATTCATCTTTTACTATGGGCAAGCTGTTTCCAGATTCGAATTCATCATAGGATCTTTAAAAGGGATTTACTATACATAAGAAGCTAAATGTCCTAGTAGATAAGATCAATGAGCCTCAAGAAAAATTTAAGGTGCTTATGGACATCGGCATAGAAGATGCAAAGGACATAGATTTCATAGCAAGAACAATCAATTCCATGTATCCAAGAATTGTTGACATTGAAGACAAGGTGAAGATTGCAATGTCAGGTATAGATTTTAGAGGTTTGCTACAATGTTTTCAAGAGTTTTCTTATCAAGGATTCGATCTTATCCTCATATAACCCGTTGCCACCATCTGTTATTGCAAAAACTTAATAGTCAACGATTTCTTATCATCACTTGGAAGGGACAGCTTGTCAATGAAATTGATCTGGTTTTAGTTAGGAAGCAGGAGATGTTCACTCTTACTATTTACTCCTTCAATGTATGCCTTAAATAATTGGTTCTACACCATCTAACAAAGGGGGAGAAGGTAGCAGAGGATGCGTGAAGAATTGCATAACAACAAAAGTCACATTTTCTTGGTATACCACAACATTCACTAGAGTAACAAAAACTACAATCTCAAGTAAGAGGAAGCACATCAGGATCATCATCTTCACAGCTATAACCTAAAGGAAGAGGTGATGGAAAGCTCAAAAGATAAATAGTTGTGAAGACAGAAAAAATTTGCAATAGTGCTTCATGTAAACTTAGTATACATGTGTACTTGTTGAGTTATTTAATATATGATATTACAAGGTTTTCCTCAAGTTAAAAGGTTCTTAACTTTATATGTTATTTGTGTTGGTTTTTGCATAAGTTTAACTATTGTAAGTATTAACTGAGACCACTTAGTATGGAGAAGCTGAGTATGACAAGTTACAATTTAAAGGAAAGCTCACTAAGTATGAGGGTTCTTGTTCTGACTAAAGGAAATTCACTCAACTTGGGGAGTCTATGTTGCTTAAGGAGGTTCACTCAGCATGAGAGAGTCTTACATCACTTATCAGGTATTCCTATATCCATAAACTCTCATTTAGTTAATTTCTTCTATTACCTAATTTGTAATCTATTCCAAAATAAGGGAGATTGTTGAACCCATGTTAATAGTACTTCATAGTACTTTAGTTTTGGAAATAACAAATTACTTAGGATAATTAAATTAATTAGGTAGTAAGTATATTTTTAATTAATTAAGTCAACTTGAAGTTGTTTTGAGAAAAACATCTCAACTTGACATAGGCTTAGTTAAGTCAGGAATTAGAGTAGCAAAGGTTGCCAAGCTGAGTAACTGTTGTTACATTGTTTATGCGATATATAACTTAGCACAAGCTGGGTAACTTTACTTGTTTATTCTAAGCGTAAGTTAAGTTCTCCATGCAATGATGACCTACCAAAGACAAAATGCATTTTAACCTCCGTGAAAAACAAAATATTCTTTATTGATGCTTTTCATGTTCCAAAAAGGATTTGGCGTTGAAAACAAAAAATATTTATGTGGTCCTCACATTCAAAAGGTGTCAGTATTGTATGTTGGGATATCCTCCCTTAAAATAAAGTAAAAAATGAATCCTCTAACATTCGAGGCTTTCCAACATTGTCGCGCAATATGCAAAGTCAACATAAGCGTTCAATCTCAGATTATAAACACGTTGCATCTCGCACGCCTCTCTCAAATATCATTTCTTGAAGAAATGAGTCTTTGATGAGAAATAGATTAACATATTAATCTCGCCCCTCAACATTCAAAATCGTTGTCTCTAAGCGTCTAAAAATGTGTTTTAAACAGACTGATTTCAAAGATGTGAAAAAAGAGATTTTGAGAGCCAAGTCAAGACGAGAAGTTTACAATGGCTACTTCTAGATTTCTACATCTATAAATAGAGTATGTAGCAGACGTATACAACTTGGTGAATCACCTTGAATTTCTAAAATGCTAAACCTCTGCTAAAGCAATCAAAGCTTTCGAAATTCAGAATCAAGCAATCCAAAGCAAACAACAATTTTTCCATCTGTTTGTAATAGGGATGTATCGAGTCCCATGTCCTATCGTTTTCTTGTAAATTTTATTTATTTTTTCTTTTTTTTAATAAATTTGCGTGCGGTGTTCTCGTCTGCTAAACGTTATGCCCATCATTCCTTACTTGCCACGATTCAAATAATTAGAAAAAAATGTTCTTTAGCCCGATTTGTAGAAAATTTGTGGGTTGGAGAGTGTTGAGATTGATAGCTCCAGTGAGCACACAAGTGAGGTTGAGCCCATCTAATAAAAAATAAATTGGCTTGTGTTAATATCCAATCAACTCCACTCATATTCAACTTATTATACTTGTTTATTAATTGTGGGGTAACACCACATCTCAAATACTCCTCCTCAAGTGTGACTCGTTTTGAACCAGTTGCCACTTGCCAAGCATACCTTACTTCCTCAGAAGTTCAAGATCATCAACGAGTCTAGCTTAAACTCCACTAAAACTTTTGGAAACGAACACATGATCTTTTGGTTATCAAAATTTTCTCTCACTCTAATACCATGTAGAGAATTTGTGGGCTGGAGAGTGTTGGCTTAATAGCTTGAGTGAGCACGCAAGTAGGATTCAGCTCATCTAATATAAAATCAATTAACTTGTATTAAGGTCCAATCATATTCTCATTATACTTGTTTATTTTAACGTAAGTGCGATAACACCACATCTCCTACATGATTTACCATATTGTTTCTAAATTTTATTTTATTAATGTGTTTTTTTTGTTATTAGTATCGTTTTTGTAACAAGCGATCTGATCAAATATTCTAAAATAAATATTTGACTTGTGTTCAATTGGTCATTAAACTTCACTAAAATTTACGTTAGCTTAAAGACTTGACTGAATCATTGTAAGGACCTAATTAAAATTTTTTAAATTAGCAAACGAGATATTTTTTTTTGTCATTTTTTACTTTTTTAAATACATCAATTTGAAATGAAGTTGGAGTTGATGAAATTTTTAATTTTTTCCTTATTTTTTTATTTCTCAGATTTTTTCTATGACGGTATCAATCTTACTACGGCGTAGAAGTAGTGAAAACTAATTTATTCTCCATTGCTATGAGATAATTTTGACTTTAACATATAAGTGTTATATCTATTAAGTATTCTTCCATCTCAGGTATAGAAAAATTACAGAATTTGATCGTTGTTATCAATTTCGGCGACTTGTTTAAAGAGCGGGTCTATATAATGTAATTTTATGACAGTAGTATTATTGTCATGGGACATCCAAGATAACTCTTACAGCACTTTCATTTGATTGGATTTTCATCATAAAAGTCAAAATTCCAACCTACTACGTGACGTGAGCCAAGTTGGATCATATTTATTGTTATCCAGTTGCTATGAAAGATGTACAAGTTTTGGAATCTCCGTCCTACAAAAACTAATTTTTATAAAATTGTTTATTCTCAAATTTTTAGGGCTCGTTTGGTTGGCGGAATAGCTATTCCGTGGAATAAGAGAAAAATGAATACAAAAGATGGAGTGTTTGTCTAGAGCCCGTCGTCGGGATGGAATAGCTATTCCGAGCTATCATACAACTCATGGAATAGCTATTCCCTTCTGGAGGGGAGGAATAGCTATTCCATCCAGACGACAGAAACAATTCACCTTTTTCCATTCATTTTTCTCCTATTTCAAAGAATAGTTATTCCGTCAACCAAACGAGCCCTTAGTTCAATTGCTCCCTTTTCATTGTAACACATATTTAGATTGGAATTTTTTTTGCTGAAAAACTCAAGGCGCAAGACACTACCACAAGGGGAAATAGATTAAAAACAATGATCTCAATGAGAGACCATTAAATTAATTACAAAGGAATAAGTTCGGGGAATTCAAAAAATCTGAGATTACAAAACATGGGGGCTTCCCCTTACATTTGAAAACAAACCAACAAGAGTAAATAGTCAACAAAACAAGATTTTCGCACACTAGTCGCCTCTCAAACACGAACACGTTCCGACGCTTCCAAATGGCCCAAGCGAGACCAAACCAAATAGCCGTAGCAAAGTCTCTCTTCGGACCATTATAAAAATGTGACCGCCAATAAGAAATGAAACCATAACCTGAATTAGGCACCACCCCCCACAATTCCCATAAGTTGAAACAAGTGACACCAACACTTAAAACTCTCAACACAATGAAATATGTCATGCTCCATCGATTCCACTTTGTCACAGAATGGACAAACTGCATCCCCCACCGCGGGGCAGCCTCTTGACGATAAAAATAATTTGGTCGGTAACCTCCCATGAAACATAATCCACCAAAAAACTACACTTTCGGAGAATGAAAGATCTCCAAATCACCATAAAATCAACATCCCTATTCGATACGAGGAGGTGGCTAAACAACTAGAACAAAAAGGCCGAAGCCGAGTATACTCCTACTTCGCCTTCGACCCACCTCACTACATCGGGATGGGAAGAAAAACATAGTTCATTCCCCACCATACCAGCCCCACCATCAAAAAGCAATGGGCACACTTGAGCGATCCAAACATTCAACTCATCACATCTTTCTCTAGTTGAAACACATAAATTCCTCTTCCAAAATGGCTTGTTAAAGTGATGCTCCCCGAACAAGATGTTGCATCCCATCTTTACCATGAAAAATTTATTATTACATAACATAAACAAATCCGGAAACAACTCACTCAACGAACAATTAGAGGTCAAATTATCCTACCAAAACAAGCATTCACCAGCTCTACCAACCCAAACCGCCATCCTTTTCAAGAATACACCGCAAAACCTTCCATTCTTCATACAACACGCAATAATACTCAACCAAATATGTGAAACATCCCCCCTATCCATCACTCCAAGGGCCGCCTAAGATTGAAAGGCATACCTCCCAACACACACCGAGAACTAAACCAAATCACGATTGCCAACATGTAACTTCCATAACCACTTCAAAAGAAGGCTACAATTTACTAGCTTAAAGCCGTGAACATATAGTCCCCCTAAACACTTCGGGAGAGAAATAGTGTCCCAACTCACCTTGCAAATGCCTCTCATCGACGCATCACCTCTTCATAAAAAATTCCACATGAGACGGACCAATTATCATTAATAACATTTAGAAGTTTATACAATGATAATAAATAAATGGGAATAGAGGCAAGTACCGATTTGATAAAAACCAACCTTCTGGCACAAGATAGGCATTGCCCTTTCCAACTTGTAAGCCTATTTTGAAACCTGACTATTGAAGGATCTCACATCACAATCGGTATAGATTTAGTGCTTAATGGAGCACCAAGGTACATAATCGGAAACTTCTCCTCCTTGCACCCCACTAACTCCACGCATCTATGTACTAAGAACTCATGCACATTAACTCCAAAAATTGAGCTCTTGTGAAAGTTAATATGCAACCCCCGAGATGAAAACATCGCAAAATCCAAATGAAAATCAAAAGCAGCGACTCATCCGCCGGTAAGAAACACATAGTGTCATCCGTAAATTGAAGTAAAGAACGGTCCATCTCCACTCCATCAATTCGAAACCTCCGTAAAATCCCTTTTGCAATCCATGCGTCAACCAACCATTTGAGCCCCTCAATTGCCAATAGGAAGACCAAGGGTGACAATGAATCCCCTTGCTTTACCCCCCGATCGATCACAATCAACTCTCCCAGGGACCCATTCAAAAGAATAGAAGTAGTTGAACCGTCCCTACAACTCGACAATCACCTGATCCACTTCTTGAAAACCTATCCAAAAGCACCTCATCAATGTAGGGCCATGCTACACTATCATATGCTTTCATGAAATCCAATTTCAAAACTAAACATGTCTGCCCACTTGCTTTAATCAAATGAATAATCTTCGTAGCCACAAAAGAACATTCATGAATACTCCTCCACTTTACAAATGCAAATTGATTCCTGGAAATCAAACTCGGTAAAGCCAGTTGAAGCCTCTTAGAGAGCACCTTCGCCACCAACTTGTATAACTCATGAACTAAAGGAATCGGCCTATAGTTGTCAATTTCACACAAACCCTTGAATTTTTGGAATTACCACCATGAAAGAAATTTTGATGCTATTTGGGAGTTCATCAAAATCAAATAAGTTACTGAAAATTTCCATCGAAATTAAAATCATCCGGACTCTGAGCTTTCCCTTCATCACATGACTCCAAACCCACCCTCACTTCCTCCTAATTGAATGGAGCAATCAATGCTTCGTTAAAAGCCACCCCGACTTACTAAAAAAATAGCCCCTCTAAAGAAAATGGTACCCGTCTAGCTTTCCCAAACAAGTTCATGTAAAAGTCTCGTATAACTGCTTTAATTATCGGCTACTCCGTCATGCAAACCCCACCTATATCAAGTTGAATAATTCGATTCCCACGAGATCTAGCTGAAGTAACATGATGATAAAAAAATCATGTTTCCATCTCCTAAAATACACCAACTAACCCATGCTCGTTGATGGTGAGAAACTTCCAAATTACGCCTACACATCTCCAATTGACGTCGAGCTTCAAAAAGTTCCGAACCCACCAAAATATCAATCGGCCTCCTCACCGAACTCGAGCTAAGCTTCTCCTAATTCTTTAATGTGACGGTCCATATCTCCAAAATTCCTAATATGCCATGGCTTAATGTAATCCCGTAGCCTTCACAATTTGAAATCTAAATCCTTCCTTGGCCATTTCTGACAAGTTTGTTCCCACTTCGATTTCAAAAAAGGAATGAACTCCTCCTTATCCCACCAACAATTTAAGGAACTAAAAGGGTGAGGACCCATTGAAGTAGACACTTAAAATTCAAATAGAATCAGAAAATGATCGAAAACGTGGAGTCAATCATGGCAATAACCATCAAGGTCCACAAATCCAAAATCTCTCTCGACACCAATACCCGATCAATCTTCGAATAAGCCCGACTATTGAACCAAGTGTAATCTTTACCACTCAATGGCAAGTCATGAAACATATAATCCTCAACACTCACGAAATTTGAACATAGCAACTGAATTCATTCCTCCCGATCTCTCTGAACTATGTAAAACTTTGTTAAAATCTCCAAACACCATCACCCTACCCAAACCTTGTATAATTGGCCTCAACAAGAGCCACATCTCAAGCCTCTCATTTGGGTTTGTAGAACCATAAACGCAAATAATATACATTTCCTCAATCCCCAATAACAAATGAACAAGAACCCATCTACTAGAAAATTGTAAAACTTAACCATGCACAAATAAAGAATTCCACGAAATCAACATACCTCCTGACAAACCAACCGATGGGATAACACACGAAATAAAGTCGTTGTGGCCCCACAACTTACACATAACCTACTCCGTGACACTCTAAACTTTCTTCTCAACACAACAAAATGAGCATTCCATTGCGAATCAAGGACCGAATAAGAACTCTTCCTCACACTACCCCGACAATTCCAACATATAAGGTTTAATGACATAATAAAAGTAAGACAAACCCTGGAAAAGGAACTCAATTCCTAGTAACTTTTAGAGCCTCAATTATCTCTCATGCATTCTCGGCCCGAAAAAGCTTCACTTTCTCACCAATCATAAAGGTTAGCTCCTCCTCATCCAGGCCACCGTGCTTTCCATCACACGACTATCACTCTATTCATGTTTGAAATATCAAGAGCCGAAGACCTGGAACTATCAAACCCCCTCCTCAACCTACATCCAACCTCCCCTCTTGAAGGAGAACTTGGAACCACGGGTTCAACATGACTAGCCGGCCCCACATCATATCCCTTCCCTTCCACAACCACAAAGCACCCAGCCGGAGCCTTCTCCCTCCTATTTTCATTACTTTTAGGCACAACACTCACATTAGACTTAGTGAACAAAATCGGGAATTCATTCTCCTTCTCACTAACCTCCACCTCACTCACAGAATCTTCATGGCTCTTCGAAGTATCGCTTTCTGACTCCCCCTGGTTACCATCATCTAGAGTATCGCAATGCTCACATCCCACCCCTTGCTAAAACTTAGGATAAATAACCACCTCAAACTCTCCAATCGCAAGCTTAAATGGATTACATTCAATTATAGACTTAGCTGAGATCAAACAAGACATTATATCAAGTCTATCCGGCTTAAGGAAGTCACATTCAATCAAAATAACCCTTCCGAATCTCGATGCTAAGTTTCGGACCAACGATTCTCTAACTAAGGCCGGAGGGATCCCGACAAGATCTAAGTACATAATCGATTCGGTCGACACAAAAGAACTCTACAAAAACTGCACCTCGTTAAAAACATGTTGGAGAACTTGCCAATCCCTCTCCACAAAGGCCACACATGCTTCCCTATTCTTAAAAGCTACCACAATTGAACTTCCCCCTACCGGGACAACAAACTCAATATCAAAACCCCGTTCTGATATGACCTCCTGAATTTTTCAAAGCAAAGCAACGTTAGCTAGAGTAGCCATGCAAGCTCTTGGTCTCTAAGGAGCCACCTCAACTGACATTGCCACCACAACCACAGTTTCATCATTTGATTTCAACCTCAGCATCGATTCTCTCCCATTCTTAGTCACGTTCATGTAAGACCTATGATCCCTTGGGGAATCCTGAAAAACTCTACTCACACTCGGCTTAGGAGGAGGCCTGCTACCCTTCCTCATCATTGGTTTAGGAAATCTTGCAACCAAGGCCCTCAATTGCACCGTTCCAATAATCACGTTCCGAAGTCGATAGAGTGCCTAATGCACCCGTAGCGATCCATCAAGGTAGATAAAATCGAAATTAAAGTTCTTGATGTTATGTTTCCAAGCCACATAAACATGGCCATGCATGCCAAACTTGCGGAAAATCATCTTCATCGCCAAGGCATTGTGTCCATTTAGGAAGTTCTCGAAATAAAGTTTCAGGTTGTTTTGGCTAGGGATAGGGTTGGCTGGGTTTAAGAGTTTTGGTAGACAGTAAGGGCTGAAAACGGGATGGCTGATTTGGGTTGCCTGGAAAGTGATTACCGGTGCGATAGGAAGGGTGGTCTCGGCTACGGTAAAGAGTTCTAGGAAGCATCTTCATCTTCTAAAACTAAGGTATTGAAACAGATTGAATGATAAAGCAGAAGGTGATCAGGGATCTGGAAGTGGGATTGAATTGGTGATGGAAGAGGAAAGAAAGTTGGCTGTAGCGGAGGCTGATTAGTGGTTAATTGGGTGGCGGTAGGGGAGCATGGTAATTGGAATTTTAACACATATAGTATGTGTATTGTACCTTTAGAAGCTTCAATTCACTGAGAACAATTGCAAAGAAATGTTCTATTAAAAATATGTGAAAGGCTAACACTATAACATAATTTTATTTAACCTAACTATAAGGAAAATTGCTTTTGTAATATTCGAAAATCTGTTACACTTTTTGAAAAATCGATTCACCAGTATGAATGCTTTCACTCTTACTAGAAAGTTAAAATCAGTTCTATAACATAACCATATCGTTTTAACGTAGTCATAATATAATATAAGATGTGTTGTTATATTAGGTACTTATTTGAAAAAGATCAAAAGTTTAAGAGAAAAAAGCAACACAAAATTTCTAAAATTGTATGTAAAAAATCTAACTATTAGTGCAACAAACACAAAATGATATAAAAAAATACAAAGTTGGACAAATGCAAAATAAAAATAAAAATACAAAAAAAAAAGACAAACCAAGAGCAAATATATTAAATAAATAATATATATTTTATATACGATAATTCCATTTTAATAAACCGGTACGTAATAAAATAGACGGATATTTATGTGAATTTCCAAATAATACGGTTGTCTGTTTAATTTACGAAATTTAAAACAAATTAATTGCCAAGTGTGGAAGTTCATACTTATATGATACGGTTGTCTATTCAAATTACGAAATTAAAAACAAATTAATGAAAAGTGTGGATGCTCATACTTGTATAATACGGTTCTCAAAAATTGAATGAATCGATAACATCCGGATCAAATGTAGTCTAATTATTTAATAATTAAATTTATTAACGAAAGAAAATGCACGTTGCAGTGTGTATATATAATGAAGTCATTAGTATTGGTTTACATGTATCTCTCTCAAATGGCAATAAACAATCCTAATACTAACCACATTCCCTTTGTAGTTGAGAAAAAGGAAGTAGAGATTGTTAAACCCTCAAAACAAACTCCTTACCAAATTCTTTCCTTTTCCTCCATTGATAATGATCTTGCTCTTGAACTTATTTGCCAAACCCTTTATGTCTATCAATCATGTTCTGATAATCCTGATCCCGTCCCTTTAATCAAAGATGCAATTTCAAAGGTTTTAGTGCATTACTATCCGCTAGCAGGAAAACTAAAGAGAAATATCAAAGATGGAAGACTTTATATAACTTGCAATGGAGATGGTGTCCCATTCTTGGAGGCCTCAGTCAATTGTCGTCTCTCCTCTCTTAATTACTTAGATGCCACTGATCCACAAATTGCTAGACATTTCATTTTTTATTTTCCATCACATAGTGAATTTGGTTACCACCCTCTTCTGTTTCAGCTCACAAAGTTTTCATGTGGCGGTTTCACCATTGGAATGGGCTTGTCTCATTCGGTTTGTGATGGGTTCGGTGCAGCTCAGTTTTTCACAGCCGTGGCTGAGCTTGCCAGTGGGAAGCTCGAGCCTAGTGTGAAGCCCGTTTGGGAAAGGGAAAGATTGCTTGTACGAAGATCAACCCTTGACACATCGAGAACCGAAACTCCACATCTGCTCCACCTTAAAAATGGTGAATCCAACGGTATGAAATACACCACCATAAAGGTTGACTTCCATGCAGATCCATCCTTGACTACGGCTAATGTTCAAGATCACGGACTCCTACTTCCTTTCAAAATGGATTTTGATGGATTAGCAAAATCGCCATATTTGCCAACAAACGACATTCAACATGAATGTTTCAATGTCAAAAGCGAGTCCATTAAACGTCTCAAAGAAAAACTTGAGAAGGAAAATGAGAGTATAAAGTCCACAAGTACTTTCACCACCATTGAAGCACTTGGTGCCTATATTTGGAGGGCCAGATTTAGGGCTTTAAAATTAAACCAAGATGGAAAAACCTCCTTCTTTTTAGCAACAGGTATTAGAAACCGTTTAAAGCAAGTGTTGCCAAAAGGGTACTACGGGAATGCTTTTGTCTCCTCAACTTCAGTCATCACGGGTAAAAATCTCAATGAAGGGAAACTTAGTGAAATAGCAAAGCTAATCAAAGAAAGCAAGAAAATTGCTTCCAGTGAAAAGTACATTTGGAGTGAATTAGAAGCTAGGGAAAAACTGATAGAGCTAAAATTGAAAGTGGAAGGGGGAAATGGAGCAAATATGGTATTGACAGATTGGAGACAATTAGGATTAATGGAACAGATTGATTTCGGATGGAAAGGGGCGGTAAATATAGTTCCAGTACCATGGGAAATGTTTGGGTACATTGATCTTTGTTTCTTTATGCCTCCTTGTAATTTGAATGATGAAATGAAAGGAGGAGTTAGAGTTCTTGTTTGTCTCCCAAAACAAGCCATGCCTAAGTTCCAGGAAGAGATGGATGTTCTTCAGTCAGGAATCGAACACTCCACACTTGGTTAAGTTTGGATGAAAGGATAGCGCTAATCTTTAGTCGAACCTTAAGTACCCTTTTAATTAGTTAAAATAGTTATTATTGTGTGTTTTATTGTGAAAAGTATTGCTTTAGATTTGTTTGTCTATGCGTGTTATGTTGTGTGGTTTTGATTGTACCACTTACAAAGTGCTTGTCTTTTTTCTTTTTTTCTTTTTTATAATAATTAGTGGTTTTTTGTCGGCTGATTGATTGAAAGTTAACTTAGTGGTTCTCTAATAATTTGATGTATTATTTTGACAAGTTTAGGCGTTTAGCTAAGCTTTTTGCATCTTTACTAGAATTGTTTATCTAGTTAATTTATTTTTATAATGTTTTGTATCAATCTAATATGTTTTCCAGTTTTTGTTAAAATTTCTTCTTTTACATGTTTTTCATGCACATAATTTTATTCTGAGTTTAGTTACAATAAATTGGCTCTTAAACTTATCATACTCACAACAAATATGAGTATTAAACTTCTCATATGCACAACCTGCAAGTGAACGCTATATAGGTTGAACTTTCCTTCATTTAACAAAGAAGAAAGTTCATAATTAAGACACACATCTTATAATGAAAACTTAATTATTTATAACAAAGAGATTTGCAATAAGTAAATTTATATAATTATAATATCAGTTTCCAGGGACTTTATGGTGGCTAATTGTAGCATTTTGCTTAAATGGATTTGGAGAATTAGACGTGGGAATAAGGAATCGTTGTGGTACGAATTATGTGTAAGGAGGTATAAATTTAATTCGAGGGCTGTTTTAGAGGGGAATGAATTACGAGACCTATCTCATGTGTGGAAGGATGTGATTGCGTGTTGTGTAACGAGAGAAAGATTCTGGAGATTATTTAAAATGAATGTGAAAGTGGAGCTTGGAAATGGGATAGAAACATCATTTTGGTATGATAATTGGACATCGAATGTACCGCTTACGTTGCTTTTTGAGGATCCTTATGGAATGTGTAACCGAAAGCGCTGTTCAATGCGAGAGGGCTGCATGTTTTTGTTCGGTACCAAACCGTGCTCAAGGCCGTTTTGGAAGAGAAACTATCATTATAGATATGTATTTTTATGTAATAGGTGTTCTTTACCGTTTGGTGCAAGTGATGTCTTTACGCACCCAAACTTGCTCCTTGATTGTACATAACATATCTCTTCGAAGACTTTTATATTAATGGATTAAAAGAGGGATAGATGTTTTGTAGGCAAGCGAACGTATCAATCTAGTTGAGACATTCGCCCCAAAATTTTCACTCGCTCCAATCTTTTCCCGACGGAAAAACACATTAATTGTTTCTCGAAAGATTTTTTTTTAAAAAAAAATACCAGTTTCCACAAAACAACATTAAAAAAAACAAGCGGCATTTGTAATTAATATTCTGAACCATAATGTATATGGTATTTTTTTATATGAAGTGATATTTTTTTACAAGAAAATTTATATGAATTCACAGTTTATAAGCACACAATTTAACCCTTTTTTTAGTACCAGCTTCAATTCTACGGTTTTCAAATATAATCGAATATGCCTCCTGGAAAATTGATCAAATAATACGATCCCAACGCCAATCTTCAAATTATGATTGATCTCGCAAGCTCCGAATAATGTTGTTGAAGGTAACCCGTAGAACAAATAGAGAAATGAATTGGGATCCACCCTTGGAGGGACTCTCTGGTTCATAAGTTATTAAGGGTTCGTTTAGTTGGCGGAATAGTTATTCCGTGGAATAGGAGAAAAACGAATGGAAAAAGATGAAAAGAGGTGGAGTATTTTACTTAGAATCCATCGTCGGGATAGAATAATTATTCCTAGCTATCATACAACTCATGGAATAGCTATTCCTCCTCTCAGAAAGGGAATAGTTATTCCATAAATTGTATCATAGTTAAAAATAGCTATTTCATCCCAACGACGGATTCTACCCAAATACTTCACATTTTCCATTTGTTTTTCTCCTATTCAACAGAATAACCATTCCGCCAACCAAATGAGGCCTAAAAGTTTTGGGAATACTTGGAGAGTAGTTAATTAAGAATCATGTAGCTTTGAAACTGACCCAAGATGCCTTTATACTAGCTATGCAATGTCCTAAATAGACTGAGAGTCGTATCACAAGTAGGATTGTATCCTTAATCTAATCTTTATCTCCTAAAAAACACACATAGGATTGTATCCTTAATCTAATCTTTATCTCCTAAAAAACACACAGCTTGATCATGTATGAGGTTTGATGTAGAATGAAGCTTAATCGAGAGAAAAAAGAACTGATAATATTGGATCCTATTAAATACGCCAAGACAATATGAAACGATTCTTTAAAAGCCTTAGAATACGCTCAAAATAAGGAATTTACAAGTAAAGGTGTAAAACTTTATTATGCAAAAAACTACTGATTGAGTTGCTTACACTGTTGAATTGAGTTGCTTACAAGTCTTTATATGCCCTAGGATCCATCCTAGGGTTAAAAGCCAAAATAAATAAAGAGCACGAAAAGTTTTAAAAAATTGTAATTAAGTCATAAAAATTAAAAAAAATGAAAAATCGAAGGCCTAAATGATTGAATTTGGCCGAGATAGGGCTAAGCTAGAAGCAAATCATCTACGTTGATCGTTGAGCCGTTTCACATAATAATGGAATACAGAAACATCAAAATCAGACACAAGAATCCAACATGAATAGTAACCCAATCTAGCCACTTTTATTAAACTTCTCTAAGTAAGTCAATGCTCGCTCATCTACATCATCCACCTCGGGTTTTACATAAATCACCCTCAAATCATCATCGTCTAAAGAATCACTAGTGATAGGAATAAGGTGCTTAACATTTAATACATCAACTTTACAACTTAAATTGATAAGCATTTGGGTTGGTCTTTTCAATAATTTCTAATTGGCCGATCTTTTTAGCAGATAACTTTTTGTATTCTTCCACGGAAAAGCAATCTTAAGTTAGAACAACCCACACAAAATCATCTACATCAAACTCCACATGCCTGAAGCTGAGTACATGACAGCAGGAAGTTGCGTAGCACAATTGCTTTGGATAAAACAGCAACTGGAAGATTATGGCATCAAGTCTAATTGTCTCGAAGTTATGTGTGATACCAAGAGTGCAATTGATTTATCCAAGAATCCAGTTCAGTATGGGAGAATGAAGCATGTCAACATTAAGCATCACTTCATTAGAGATCATGTGCTACGAGGAGATGTCAAGCTGGAATATGTTCCATCCGAGGAACAACGTGCTGATATCTTCACCAAACCATTGCCAAAGGAACAATTTTGTGTATTGAGGAATTGATTGGTATGGCGAATCCATGATGATGAAGAAGGATGAAAGTCTCAAATATTTGGCTAAGTGTTAGAGATCAAGCATGAGATGACACTTGGATAACACCGTCAAATTTTTGAAAAAATGGCGTGAGTTACTATTCATGGTTAAAATTCAAGCCTCTACGTTTTCAAAATATGCACGCTTGAATTGGAACCGTTTTCATCAAAACTCACCATTTTACTAAGGTGGTTCATTAGATGTCAATCACAACATTCATTTTCAATCAGAAGTTGAGATCGTGACATGTATCAGGAGAGAGTTGAGATCGTCTATATAAGTTGAACAATTGAAGGAAATGGGTCACTTGCTTTCTGCAAATTTGAATCTACAGAGCATTTGAAACCTAATTTCTTCTTCTTTCAATCCTCTCTCAAATCTCTAAAATGGCGAGAACCAAAACCACCTTCAGAATCAAGGCTAACACCCCCATGAAGATTATGGTGAACAACCAAGGAAAGACGGAGAAGATAACTCTAGAAGAAGGAACCCGTCTTGACAAAATCGAGTGGGAGGAGAACTTGAATTTCGGTCCAGTTTATGAGGTGAACTATGAAGGGCTGTTACTAAACAAGACTATGCACCGGGTTATCAAGAAAAAACACCTCAACTCATTTCTGAAGATGGAGGGTCCCGCTATCTCAAGACTCAAGCTGATTGCGAGCATTCTAAATGTGCTAGTGCACAATAGGCTTATTGGGACGCACCATTTGCGAGGGTTATACTAGAAACCGTCTATAAAAGTATGGAAGGAATGACGGAAGGGTTATTGCGGACGGTTGTTACGTAACAACCGTCCGCAATACTTATAATAGTATTACGGAAGGGTTATT
>CATIWQ010211431.1:0-11656 GCA_949673415.1 Euphorbia schlechtendalii
AACGCTTTATCACCAACTCAAATTTTTAATATATTTTCAAAGATTATAGAATCTTTTACCAATGCTTATTGTCCTATAATAACATAAGAAGAGAGAGTATCAGCCCACTATTATGAAAACAAACAACGTCTGCAGAAGATAATGAACCTCAATTCCATGTACCAGTCACCTGTGAAAGTTGAATTTTATTATCAATGCCTAGAAGTGGTATCTGGAATTCTTCCTCTCTCATTACTCACCTTAACAATTGCAAATCCATGTCTGAGCTTAAGCAAATTCACGCTCTTCTCTTCCCTTTAGGCCTCTCCCAAGATGACTTTTTTCTCTCCAAAATTATCTCCTTCTCTTCTCTCTCTGCTTCTGATACTGAAAACAATGTTCTCTACTCCTCCTTGGTTCTATACTCTCTCTCCAACCCATCCCTTTTCAATTGGAACACTGTCATTAGAGGCTACTCTAGAACAAGGAGCCCGAATCGATCTGTATCGATATTCATTGATATGTTGCGGGCTGGGGTCTCTCCTGATCACTTCACTTTCCCTTTTCTTGCCCGGGCTTCTGCTCGCCTTTTGAACTCTCAGTTAGGTACGTCTATTCATACCCAAATTGCCATACTAGGTCTCAGTTCTGATCTGTTTATTTCGAATTCCTTGGTTCACATGTATGCTTCTTTTCGGGACATTGTTAACGCGCGGAAGGTGTTCGATGAAATGCCTGTGAAGAACTTAGTTTCATGGAATTCCATGGTTGATGCATACGCCAAATGTGGAGATATGGTTTTCGCACGCCAAGTGTTCGATTCAATGCCTGAGAGAGACGTCTTGTCTTGGACTTGTTTGATCGATGGTTACGTTAAGAGCGTGAACTACGGAGATGCTATGGCAGTTTTCGAGAAGATGAAAATCTCGGGTCCAAGTCCAAATGAGGTTACAATGGTCAGTGTACTATCTGCCTGTGCTCATTTAGGTTCCCTCGATAAAGGAAGAATGATGCATCAATACGTGATTGACAACAAGTTGCCATTGACACTCGTTTTACGAACCTCCCTCGTGGACATGTATTCCAAATGCGGCGCAATTCACGACGCCCTCAACGTGTTTCGCGCGATGCCCAGAGAGTGCAGAGATGTTCTAATATGGAATGCCATGATTGGCGGACTCGCAGCTCATGGCTTTATCAGAGAAACACTCGATTTATACTTAGAAATGATCAATGCAGGAGTTAAGCCGGACGAGGTCACATACTTGAGCTTGTTGAGCGCTTGCGCTCATGGCGGATTTGTGAAGGAAGCTTTGCATTTATTTAACGGTCTCAATAGACTTGGAATGACTCCTAAGATTGAGCACTATGCTTGCATGATCGATGTCATGGCCCGTTCTGGTCAATTATCTGAGGCGTATCGGTTTTTATGCGAAGCCCCAATAGAGCCAACCGCGTCGATGCTCGGTGCTCTGTTGAACGGGTGCATTAACCATGGAAAGCTGGAACTTGCGGAAATAGTAGGAAAGAAGCTTATTGAGCTAGAGCCGCGTCATGATGGTAGATATGTGGGGTTATCGAATGCCTATGCGGTTGTTAGACAGTGGGACGAAGCGAAAAGTGTAAGACTAGATATGGAAAGGATGGGAGTGAAAAAATCTCCGGGTTATAGTGTTGTGGAGATGAATGGAGCGGTTCATAGGTTTATCGCTCATGATAAATCTCATCCTAGTTCAAACCAAATATATACGATGCTGGGTTTGGCTGTAAGCCAAATGAAGCATATCGATTACGACTATCAAGAATTAACCTAGATGGCTGGCTAAGTATGTTTCTGAACCTCAATTTTGTGATAATTTGCATTTGAGCAGAATATAATTAATACATGACTCAGTTTGTTAAAAAGCATTTGAATCCAAGCCATATATATAGATGAATTATGGAAACAGAGATCAAAGGTTGAAGTTTAAAACATAGAAACCACACAACCCATTGTCAAGCATTAGAAACAGAAATGAAACCTTATATAATATATATTATAAAGTCTTTACTCTAAACTCTATAGAGCACCCTATGCCAATTTATTCGTGTTTCGATCATCAAACCATTCTCAGAGAATCCGATTCTTCTGCGAAAGCCACAAAAACCAATTAGTTGAATTAACCAATTATATACAAGTAAGAAGCCAGTTTCAATCTATAGTTATGATTAGTTGAATTACGGAAGAAGCGAAAACGACCTGAAAGAAAGACGAAGCGTCTAAAGGTCGGGAGGCTGAAGGTTTGGCTGAGAAAGGTGGAGATGGTAAGGATGAATCTGAGAAGGAATGGCAAGCTGAAGAACACTGCTGGGTTCTCCACAGAACGGGAATTGCTCCATAAACTGATGCTGATTTTCGACTGGCTTCACTTCCATTGTTGCTTGCTGATATTCCACTGCTGCCTTCTCCTGAATCTGCATCATTATCTACTACTTATTCACTTTAATAACATACAACATTTTAGGCACATAGTAAACCACTTAACCACACCCAACACAGTATTATTAAATGTTCATGTCCCTATAGTTACTTTTAGTCACAAAGTTTTATCATATAGTTTAGTTTGCTAATTACCATGCAATTGCAATCCACTGTTTATATTATAAGCATATTCCAAGAAGCTATGTGAATCAAGTCTAATCAGCTGACCCCTAGCATACGAAGAACAATTATTTAATCCTGCGAATTAAGTTGTATATCTTTTAATAAACCATCCAGTTAAATTTAGTTTAAACCAAAATGAACTGTTGAAAGGGTTGAATATCTCGCATCATTTGTCTATGCTATTTACCAAGTTCAAACATGAGATCCAGCAATTTACAATAGCTGTTAGTAATATTGAGTGACATTTTTATCAATTAATGTTAATTCCCTTTTTATGACTAAAATGTAAATATTTAGGACGAAAGGAAAAGAAATCTCCAGCAACAAAATGAAACACATATGTAACATATCCACACCGGAATACAAATAGCCTGTAAAGATTAAAATAAATCACAGTTAGCAAAATTAACAGCACACAACATGGACATACAAGCTACGTTTATTGCTGAAGCTTCGCCATCATATACAGTAATTCCAATAATATTATAAATTTTCGATAATCAATTGTATATTATAGCAAGAAATTCTTACCCAACGGTACATATTGCTATTTTCGTCCTCAAGCATTCTCTCCTAATAACAATCACCCAATAGAACGACATTTGATTATGTAGTAGAGTAAAAGAAATATGATTAAATTGTTTGTATAAAAATATTAATGAAGACAAAATCCTCACCTTCCTACGCAGATTCTCCACCTGTTGTTGCAAGAGTTCATACTGCATGCATGGACATATGTATAAATTAACTATTCAAAAGATATGTAATTTATTAATAAAATTGAGTATTAATAAATACACAAGACCATATAAATTTGTTGAATTATATTTTTTTGTTAAAAATTAAAGTAGTGCAATTTGAACTAATGTAAATGTTTTTTATAATTGATTCAACCATGGAATAATCGGGTTCGAATGGTGTAAAAAAGAGGTGGGTATATAAGGTACCTTACGGTCTCGAACCTTAGTAACGGAGCGTTCGAGTTGAAGCTCGATTTCAGCCAATTCTTCAATAGGAATAGCACTCATATCTTCTCCAGTGTACCTTCTCATGTTAAGCTGAATGCGACGTGTTTCTTTCTTCAGCATTTCCAACTCCCCGTACAATTGGTCCTGCTCTTTTTTTCACGTTCTTAATTAATTCTTTTATTAACCCATAATTTTGCAAAGTCTTAGTTAATTAATTAGAACTAAAGTAAATTAAATTATTACCCTGCTATCATGCTTAGGAATGGTAGTCCCTGTGGCCTTCTGGTACCTTTCAATGATTTGGTCCATCCTACAAACACCATTCAAATTTATTCAAATACAATTTCATAAACTAATTAAACAACTAATTTTGGCACTTTTGTTGGATAAACAGATTTCTTATTTATGACTATTATTGTATTAAACATCTGTTACATAATGTGATGATCTTGCAGTAAAATGAAAGATCAGCAGTCTGAAGTTGAAATTTTTTTAAGTTAATTATCAAATAAAAGCTAATACAATGTACTTTTTTTGAAAAGTACAAAATACCATAGCTGTAGAGCATGCAACAAAAATGGAAACAAACTTATGAAGGTAAGAAAATAAGCCAAATTTTATCTGAGATAGTTCATACACACAGATCATCCAGAATTATTATACAGATAATTAAGAAAAAAAAATAAAGAAATCATTTGAAGCATGCATGAAAACTCGATCCACAGGGATTTCCACAAATTAAGTGATTTTAACGGTCCAAATTTTTAAAAAAAATTATAATAATGAGTAGAACGATCTCGTGATCAGCTGAGAAATAGAGATCTAAGATTGAAAAAAAAAATAAAAGAAATTGAAAAAAGAAGAGCTGTCAAAGAAAGAGAAGGGTTGACCCATTTTCAAAGTTGAGAAACCCTAGCTAAAATGAAAAGAAAAAAATAAAAGAAGAAGAAGAAGAGAGAAGAATTGTTGTACCTGTAAGGATCAGAGCAGTATTGGCACAATTTGCCGGTGCTGGAGAAGACAATAAGTCCGATCTGAGCATCACAAAGAACAGAAAGCTCATGTGTTTTCTTGAGAAGACCAGCTCTTCTCTTTGAAAATGTCACTTGCCTTGTTGTCTGGTTTTCTATCCTCTTTATTGGTATCTTTCCTCTTCCCATTTTCTACCACAAAACAAACACAAAAACAACACTTGTTATATCTCACTTCTCTAAAAAAACAAAGCTTATTTAATGTGAATTCTTTAGATCACTGCTATAAGAAAGAAATTAAGAAAGAGAGAGACAGAGGGAAGAGGAATTTTTCAGACCTATCTGTATATTTTTTTTTTCTTTTCTAGTGTTTTTGTTTTGCTTGTAGAATTAAAACCCCTTTTGTGTTGAATATTTATACCCAATATATTCCATTTTTAATCTCTTCTCTTGTGGTCTGTTTGGAGATAATTGTGTGTTTTTCAAAATATACCCCTCCCCTTAGTTACCCAACCTTTTTTTTTTATAATGGAAAGTTAAGTTTAGGGGTAGAATAATGTGCATATCAAAACTAGGGCGGAAAAAAGCTCTATTACCAGAAACTTCATTAACAAACACTAATGGACTCATGTACAGATAGATCAACATTAAATGAACGATGCCAATTAAATCATAATGCAGAGGTTGTATAACTGTAACAAGGGGAAAAATTAGATTCAATTGAAAACCCCAAGAAATCAAGAAACACAAATATATGAATTCCAAGAAAAGAACCCATCAAAAGCCAAAAATTGAGACCAAGAAACTAAAAAAACCCAGAAAAGGCAAACCCCATTTTTGGTTAAAAAAACCCACCTTGATTATTTCAATTCAATATCTGCAATACCCTCTCAAGATTCAAGAATAATGCAAGAAAATGGAAATTACTGAAAGAAGAAGAAGAACAACAAGCGTATATATAACATTACCCAATTAATTCTCTTCTCTTCTGGTCTGTTTTAAACACTAATGTGTAATTAACAGCTCTACCCCTCATTATATACACATGTGTGAGCTCGATCAAGTACACAAGCAAAATTTCCTTTTAGTACCTCAACATTCCAACTGTCCATGATAAATTTAAGCATATATGTATTGTTTCAGAATTAATCTCAATTAGCATTTGATAAGTTAATTTATTTAATATGTTGTGATATTTCTTTGTGAAATTTTAATAAAAAAATTTATGTTTATAAATAAATAAGGTTAAAAAACAACATTTGGATCGATGTAATAGAAAACTTTATGTTACTGCAGTGTTACCTATATATTCAAAGTCCTATAAAAAAATCGCGGTGTTATTAAAATTTTCAGACCTAATTGACAAGTAAGATGAACTTAAAAAATATAATAATGCAAGTTAATCATAGGCTCTTATATGTACCATATTAAATTAACTAATGTTAAATTGTTTATGAAAAAAATTGTAAGAATTTTCAGTCGCATGTATGGTAAAATTTGAGGTCTTCAATGGGACCTTTGCCCTTTTTTACCTATATGAACTTATTTTGTTATTCAAATCGGTCAAAGTTTTTTTTGTCTCTTAAGTTAGTAAATTCCGGGTTCTCTTTAAATACAATGTCATCTATAAAATACTATTAGTAAAAGGCCTAATGCATTAGCAAGTAGGTTCCTTGAACTTTCAAAATTACTTCGTAGCTCCTTGAATTTTCAAAGTGATCTCATAGCTTTTACAACTTTAAAAAAATGTAACACTTTACTCCACTAAACAATGTGTACAACTTCTTATTGGAGAGGGAAGATAAAAAAAAATGACATTTGTAAAGTTAAACCAACAAAAAAAGTGACACATGGTTTTGGGAAGTGAAGTGATGCATTTTTCGATAGTTGAAGGAGCTACGTGATCACTTTCAAAGTTCAAGATGAAAGTATGATTTTTGAAACAAGTTTGGGTAACTAGTGATATATTAAACCTTAACAAAATCTATTCCTAAAATTATAAGAATTTGCTTAAAATTTAAATTGAATGTTACATGACATGATATTAGTATCGTGCATAGATTCCAATGTCTTGATTGCCGCTATAATAAATGTTAGATTTGATGGTAACAAGTTTATTAGGAAAAATAAAATTTATTTTATAGAACAAATATGATAAAAATTTGTTGTTACATGCATATTAGTAACCGTATATTTGATGTGAGATTTTGCTATAGATACTTACTATCATAACTTTGCATAGTAACAATATGGAACAATTTTATGGTTGCCGACAGATTAGTTTATTCTAAATAAACAAACAGCATGCTCTCAAATAATAATTAAACATATTTTATAATTAAAACCCTAATAGAAAATGGTGGTGTCAATTAGTAGCGGTCCAAACGAAAATTTGCAAAATTAGATGTCCAATATTGTAAAACGAAGAAAAGATAAACTAAAGGGTTTCCTGTGACAGTTAACCACTCTCTGAATCCATCTGTCAAGTTTCCAAATTTGGAAATTTAATGAAATGATTAAAAAAGATAATAAAAAATAAGAAAATGGCAAAAGAAGAGGGGTGGCTAATTGCTCTCACTCTTTAAGGAAACGACAAAGTGTAACAATATTATTCAGTCATTACTCAACCTTTATTTTTAGTTTTTTCATGGCTTGCTCATTAAGTATTTTGATATGTTCATTAGAATCATTATTAATTTGTAATTATTATATAATGTTTGTTCTTTCTATTAATGTATACCAAAATTATTCTTTCTGTTCTTCCTAGTTTTATCTATTAATTTCAAGATATATTTTTTTTATTAAACTTTCAGTTTTATTCATTAATTATAAAATATAGTATTAATCTTTTAACAGTACATCTAATTCAAAGTAAAATATTTTTTAGTATTTGAAGAGCAATTGTAAGTTTATTCGAATACTAGTCATCACATTCATTTTGTAAATGTATCACTTGAACTTTTTTTTTCTTGGGTACATAGGTTTTTTGAAAATATTTTTTTTGTGATAACATAATGAATATTAAAAAAATAGTCTAGTGCATGTAGGTTAGAGATGTCTCGATTTCAAATTTCAAATTATATATAATTCTAGAAAAATGTTTAGTAAAAACCAATGTTCAAATGTTACGTACAAAACATTAAAGTTATATTGTTTAGCTACAGTGTATATTATATTGTTTTTTTTATCATTTAGTTAAAAAAAACAAAAACTTTCAAAGAGTTCCCTAAAAGTTCTTTACACATAACTAATTCACCTTTAAATGAATTGTGAGGTCAACACAAAAAAAATACTCATTCTGGGCCTTAACCTCAAATTACATATAAAAAATAGTGAAATTCTTTAATTCTAACAAATACACAATGAGGGAGTAGGTTTTAAAAGAAATGTAGACGCTCCAAATTATTCAAAAAAGAAGTCTTGGGCTTAGGAAATGATAATTAGTAATTACAATGTTTTGATATAATATGAAAGAATAATTTTACGTATAATTTGAATTTTAACGTGAAAAGTCTAAAACTAAACACCACATTTCCCTTTTCTCAATTTCTTTGAAAAAGTCAAAGCAAATGTAACAAATTGCCATTTTTATTTCTCAGTTAATGCAGACTTAATTAGGTTTTGGTTCTCAGTCAAAGAAAATGTAACAAATTGTTACTTTCATTTCTCACTTAATACAGACTTAATTAAGTTTTGGTTCTCTGTCAAAGCAAATGTAACAAACTTACATTTTATTATGTTATATTACAAATCAAATCAGTCCAATTCAATTATTTCTAATTCAATTTATTTAACTATGTTTATTCATAAATTTACATCGGTATAAGTTTAATTTAATTCAGTTCAGTTTAATCTACTTCAAGTCAAATCATTTCAATCCATATTCATTACCTTAATTATTTTACATACAGTATGAATGTATATTATTTACATTGATAATTTTGGGAATGTAATTTCTATTGATCCTCTAATTTTTTTTTTATAAAAGAAAGGGTTTAATAATCGAAAGAAAAATGAAAATTCTAACTAGGTTGGCACATTTGGCTAGCACCATTTTCATGGTAGCACCATCCACTTATTAATGAATAAAACATTCATATTCTTAAAAAATGAATAAAACACGTACGTGGAAAGTCAGAGTATGTATATATTTTTATTTTGAAAGCCAGTGTCTATATATATATGTATTCATGTATATATGTATACATATACATATACATATATATGTATACATATACATATACATACACACACACACACACACACACACACACACACACACACACACATATATATATATGTGTGTGTGTGTGTGTGTGTGTATTTATCTATATGTGCATAACCCACTACTGTATTTACATTAACATTACACGTAAAACCCATCATTGTCCACTAAATATAACTGCTTTCATTTGTATATGATATCAAGATACACCTAAGTCTACTCTTAGCTAGGCTGTCCTAAGCCTATGCCTACACCTAAGCCTATGCCTACATCTAGGCCCACTTGCTACCATCATCATGACTTTCAATCTATAAAAGAGAAACTCATTTCCTCCAAAAGAAAAAAACTTTGAACTCCCAGAAGAGAGATACTCTCATTCTCCTCCATCTTAAGAACTGACTTAAGCATCGAAGGGGCTTCGCCGGAACCCCGGCAAGCCTTGTTTTGTAGGTACTTGACGGGAATCTCAATGAAGCACGAAGGAACTCGAAGAACCCGAAGATCCCACGAAGAACGGAATCGACAAAGATGACATTTTTGGGTATCAAATTGGTGCGGTGAGCATGGAATTCACTTGTTCGACCTTCAGATCTACGTTCTTGATGTGATTTATCAACTTAAATCTCTACCTCTCAAAAAGCTCCTTTTGAACAAAAATCATCAATGATGGTTCAATAAACAAGACTCGGAAGGTGAGAAAGGTGTTTGAAGCCCATATCTGTCTCTCCAAGTTCATTTGAGTCGTAAAAAGTCATAAACTACACCAAGACAATGGCTTAAGAATTATAGAAGTCCATTAGATAAAAAGAAGGAAAAGAAAGCAAAAAAAAGGGATCTGGTGAAGAGAAAGTGTAAAAAGGAAGGGGAAAAGTCAAAAGGGGACAAAAAAAGAAAATGAAGAAAGGACATCAATTGGGGATTTATTTGGCTCCTCAGCAAGACCTAAATGATGCACCGGTCTCGACGGTACCCGTTCAAGCTTCGGTGTTTTTGCTAGTTCGGCGGTACCCATTCGGCTTTCGACGTTTACATACATGAGAGCTTTGGCGCCTATACACATTTGGCACTTATGCACATTCGGCGGATCCATTAGAGCCTCAGCGCTCATACAGGTTTGGCGTGATCCATTAGAGACTTGGCGCTTATACACATTCGGCGGTACCTATCCAAGCTTCAGCTTTCCACGCGTTCGGTGTACGTTCGGCGTGACCCATTAAAGCTTCGGCGTTTTCGCGTGTTCGGTTAAAGTTCGACGCGATCCATTAGTGCTTTGGCGTTTCTACAGGTTCGGCGGTACCTATCCAAGCTTCGGCGATTTCGCGCTTTCGGCATGATCCACATAAGCTTCGGCATTTATACGCTTTCGGCATGATTCATTAGAGCCTCGGCGCTTATACGGGTTCAGCGTAACCCATGCGAGCTTCGGCGCTTATACACATTTAGCGCTTTTACACATTCGGAGGTCCCACACGTTCGGCGTCACCCATTCAACGTTCGGCATGACCTCCTCAACTTCGGCATGGGTGATCGGCACTCAACTTCGGCATTCTAGCTTCGACGTTTTCGCGCCCTCACTGTTTGCGCGTGTTCGGCGTTCCCGCGCATTCGGCGTGACCCCTTTGGCTTCGGCATGGTTGATCGGCACTCAGCTTCGGCAATTTCAACCCCGATGAACTTCAACAACCGCTAAAATGGACGCCGCTGCCCCACTTCAGCACAAGTTCCCATCGGCTCCAGCTGAATTTCTACCAACTTTGGTCATTTCTACTCCGGCATAACCTCCTCCAATCGGTAAAACTTGCAAAATTTCTTTTTAATTTCCAGGCCTGCTTTTCCTAATTGCTTCCTTGTTAAAGTTTGTTTGCGATAACAAATGTCCATGAACGAGGTATTTACTACTTTTGGATAAGTGCATATAATAGCCCGCTTCTGTGTTAGACCATATGTGCAGGTGCTTGATATATTGGTACTTTTCAACCAATTTGATGATGTGTGCAATACACATATTAAATTCCCAATTAGAAATGAAAATTTTATGCATTGTTATGGCACTCCCTGCTCATTGGTATGGCTTCGTTACTCGCACCAAGCCAAGTTCACATATTATAATTCTTGTTTGATCTGTGAATTGACCAATCCTATGCACACTGCTTGCTGATGTTTTAAACATATTTCTCGCTTACACATTCATATTTCTAATGTTTATCGGTTGTTTGACATACACGCACCTTGCACGGCTAATGGAGGCAAACAAGGCAACTGGAGCTCTTCGAGTCTCCAAATCCACATAAGATAAGCTCTTCTCGATTGACGACCGAAAGTTGTCAAGGCTTGGTTTGTTCAATTAATTTGACATAACATAAGCACCATTCATATTTGATTAATCCAAGGCACATGCCTACTATGACTTACACCATGCATTATTTATTGGAAATTATGTGGTCAAAACCCCTTTTCTTTGTCTAGTTGAATTCAATTTCAGGCTCACGAAGGGAGCTTATGCTTTGAAATTAAAGCATCATAGCCTGCAGGGTCAGATCAACGAGATCCCCTCGACGCTATCCCACTTTGAAGTTAAAGCAAGTTCAACAGCCCTCAAGGTCGGATCCTTAGTGATCCCATTGGCGCTCTTATGCTTTGAAATTAAAGCATCACAGCCCGCAGGCCGTAACCTCTAGTGATCTCCTCGGCATTACACAACCCGCAGGGTCAGATCCCTAGCAACCCCCTCGGCGCTCTTATACCCACAGGCCACGAGCCCTAGTAATCCCCTCAGCGCTCTTATGTTTTAAAATTAAAGCATCAGAGTCTGCAGGGTCAGATAGTGATCCCCTCGGTGCAGTTATCAGGCACTATCATGTATTAAACT